>JABUQX010146866.1:17500-30348 GCA_015478945.1 Trachelipus rathkii | reverse complement strand
TTTAATATTTCCGAAGGATTCTATAATTTTGACCTAATAACAAGAAATTTCAAATCTGAAAAAATTAAATATTTATCATCAAATAATTTATTGTGAAGTAATTTTATGTTGCCATCTGTTAATTTATATATATATATATATATATATATATATATATATATATATATACATATATATACATATATATATATATATATATATATATATATATATATATATATATATATTATGTTGTATATATATATATATATATATATATATATATATATATATATATATATATATATATATATATATATATATATATATATATATATATATATATATATATATATATATATATATATATATATATATATATATGTATATATATATATATATATATATATATATATATAAAGATATATATATATATAGATATATATATATATATATATATATATATATATATATATATATATATATATATATATATTTATATATATATATATATATATATATACATATTACATATATATATATACATATATATATTTATATATATATATATATATATATATATATATATATATATATATATATATATATATATATATATATTTATATATATATATATATATATATATATATATATATATATATATATATATATATATATAACGAAAATCTATTATTTAGAATAAATAATAAAATAAACACCTCAAATAAAACTGTGACCCTAGTGTCATCAAGTTTTCTGTCAACATTACCGTGCATTCCGACATTTTCCTACTCATTCTTCATACCCGGGCATTGCTACATAATGTTTTCATGATTCTCAAATGACTTTCCCGATCAAGGAAACTAACTTTCGGACCAATTTGGATAAGTTGCTAAGGAGCGTATCGTTCCGTAAATTGTATACAAATCTGACAGTAAATTGTATTGTCAATATTTACCGTAAAATTTAATATGGTACATAAATAAAGAATATTTTGATATATATAAAGGTATTGTAATATATATATACATATATATATATATTATATTATATATATTTCTTTATTGTTTTTATTTTTAGGGTTTTAAAATTTGGTTTAAAATTATAATATTAATTAACATATTAATATTTAAAATGTAGTCAAATACCCTTGGTTGAATGCCATCTCATTAATTGTGATAAAGGTAAAATTATAAGAAAGAATGTAACACATTATTGTGAATCATCTTTCTTTATTCTTCTTATCACTAACTTCGTTCATTAGGTAGATATAATAGAATATAAGCAGAGCATTACTTTAAGCAATTTTATCAAAGAACCTTATAGCTAAAGATAGCAAAATTAATAGGACTTCATATACGATAAATAATGAATAGCTTGAGACGCGTCAACTTGATCTTCTAACCTGTGCAGTTCAAATGCACATAAATATATTCAATCAAACAGCATCCGATGCTAACAATAAGTTTGAAAAATGGCGACCTCTTTTTCTGCTGTCGTCAGTTTCTCTTTTAGCCTCTTCATAAGTCCACCTCATCCTATTTTTGCTGCTGTTAATTTGGTACATTTTTGTAAAAACTTTTGCCGAATCATTTTTTCGTCTCCCCATCTTAGCGATTTTATTTTTGTCTTTCCTGCGGAATTTGCCCTCCAAAATTGTTCATCTGCTTCTTTGGCCACAACATATCTTCTGCCGCTAATGCGTATTGCCTCTTATTTGTTTCATCCCATCGATTACAGGTACGCGAACCAGCTAAGAGCGATCTATATGGGCCTTACAATGATAGGTCAGCTACCTTTCGTTAAGATTTACGAACATTCCTGTAGCCTCCGGTAAAATCAAACATGTTGGTTCATTTGTGTGGGAGGCCCTAACAGCAACCTTAATTGCTGCATCGTTGAGTTGTACCAAATTCAATCTAAAATATAGATTGACAATAAATTAAATCTAACGAATTTTCACACAAAATATACTCACAACTGTATATATATATCACCCATTTAAAAATAAAACCTGTACACACTTGAGTAAATTTATAAATGCCAAAACAACTAAAACTCAATTAATCAACGCAGTGATCTCACAGCTCACTGTCCTAGAGGATGTCTGGTTGAGTATCTTCTTCACTCTTCAAACATGCAAAGGTCGATCGAATTGTTACAAACGACAGATTGTCTGTTTGTCTATCTTCGTTCTCTTTATAACTTACAAACACGGCTACTAAATTAATTCTTCACACATTATAAATCGCTCCTTGTCGTCGTCTTGAAACAGAATAAAACAACTTCTTAATCAAACATATCACTACATCCAGAATAATGAAATCAAAATAATATTATCAAAGTAATGCTACTTCAAACAATATTTCAAAATAAACGATCAAAACTCTTTTAAAGAAAGAAAACGATTCATCAATTAGTATTATAGTATGAATTTGTTATTTAATTTATTTATTATGTAATTGCAGGTTTTTAGTCTCCATCATATTTATCCAAACTCTTATACTCTCCTCTCGTAATCCGCCAGCCAAACATGTTACATGATCTCCAAGAAGAAAGGGTGTGTGTGTGTTCGCAAGTATATGTTGTGTGCGTAAAAGGGAAAAATAAAGGACTTATAACGGAGAAAATTAAATAACCCAGTTAAGTATATAATATATATTCTTTATTGGGATCATGGGTTTACAATTTGTCTTTAAACAAATTTAATATCTGAAATTCAATCTCTGTTCAGAAACATTTTTATATATATATATATATATATGGTATATATATAGTATATATATATATATATATATATATATATATATATATATATATATATAGATATATATAGATATATGATATATATATACATATATATATATATATATATATATTTCAATTTAATATTGTTTCTAACCCCTAACTGCATATTCACTATTTAGATAAGGAATACTTTCACTCTTCGCTCAATTCTTGAGTTGCAATACTTTATTAATTTTAATTAATGCCTTCAAATAATAATTTTAAAAATATGTATATATATTCATGATGAAAAGCTGAATACAGTAAGAATATTTTAGTATATAATTTTTCCCAAAGATTGAGAATATTTAATATTCGTAAATATAAATAAATTGATCATTTTGGAATGCGAACTATAACAATATTTTGTTGTTTACAAACATTGCTGTAGTCTAGGTCCCTGTCTTTAACGTAGTTTCTTTCACATGGGCAGACCATATATTCATTATTTATCACTTTAGATTTTCATATAACTGCCAGCATAAAACTTATAATTAGTCCCATAGAAAAGTAGTTCTTTGCCCATCTATTTTCTCATTTTCAGTTATCAATATAGTAAAAATATTATATATTTTGCAGAATGCCGCCTTCATGTATTTTTTTAATGTATCAAAAACCCAACCATCCTGGTTCCAAACTGGGGGAAACTCTTTCATAGAGATATGAGATATATATATATTATATATATAGTATGATATATATATATAGAGTATATATATATAGATATGATATATATATATATATATATATATATATATATATATATATGCATATATATATATATGATGATAATATATAGATATAAGATATATATATATAGATATATATGTATATGTACAGGCGTATATATATATATATATATAATATATATATATATATATATATAGTAGTATATATATAGTATATATATATATATATATATATATATGAGGTATATATATATATATATTATGATAAAAGAGGATATAGAGGTATATACATATATAGATAGATATATATATATATATATAGAGATATATATGATATATATATATATATATATATATATATATATATATATATATATATGATATATATATATACTTTATTTCAAAATGTATGGAGAAATGACTTAAAATATCTATACAATACAAATAGACTATTATACATGTGTTAAAAGTAAATAAAAATTTCTTTGTAAAAATGCACAGCCTTGGAGAACTCTTGTGAAACTGGTAATTTTGAATGCATCAATTTTCAAACTGATAACACTTATAGCACTCAACCAATGAGAATTTGTCATCCAATTATATTAAATATTTTCTTTCTTCTGAATAATTATTAGCCATTAGAAACTAATTACATATTATCTTTCTATCACAATTAATGTAGAGAGCCAAAGAATAGTCTAGTTAACTTTAACCTTCCTGAATAAGAACTTTAATACCATTTTAAAATTCCTTTAGAAGGCACTTAACCAGTTTATCAACCACACAGATACAAAGGATATAAAATTTTTTCCTATCAATGAGACTCATTCTTTATCTTTTTAGATCATTCTTTATCTTTTAGATCATCTTATCTTTTAGATTATTCTTATCTTTAGATCATTCATATCTTTTAGATACTATGGAATAGGAAAAACCTTTTTCTGATTTTTTGACATCATTCTAAGAAGGAATGTTGGTACCATAGATGCTGGCTAAAACTGTTTTGTCTGTGCCAACCATCGATGATTCGAGTGAGATCAAAACTGATTAAAACAAAAGAACTTTACTAAATTTAAAATATGGTACTGAACCATTGTAATTTTTAATAGAGTAAGTTCATAAATTATATTCTTTTTCATGTATTCAAAATGCCAGAATATCACATCACTAAGAATATTAATAATTCATCATTTTTTTGAAACTACATCACATTCCCCTTTAATATTGATATTTGGTAGCATCATGACATATTTGATTTGTACATCATTATAGCCACAGTCCAATATTGAAGCATTATTACATAATTTGGTAACAAAATTAAACTACGCACACTATTACTACTACACAACACACGCTGTTTTTAAATACAACAACAACATTCATATAGTCCACTATATACTTAAAAAGTTTTTTCCAAATAAACCATTAATTTTTTAAATGAAAATATTAATATTTTTTTTCTATAAACACATAAAACACTTTTCTTTGTCTGAGTGATGAACCAGTACTTTGAATATTGGAAAACAAATGCTACTAATTCCATGGTTGGTAAAACTAATGCTATGCAAAATATATTTTTAAATGCAATACCTTAAGATTTTGGTATGTCATCACATTTTATTAAGATAACTGTGTGTTGTTTATAAATTAACAGAGTAACGAAAACTTTCTTACAGAATGATACATATGATATATATTTAGTTTGTAGATTTATATATATATATATATATATATATATATATATATATATATATATATATATATAGATATGGAGAGATATAGAGAGAAGAGGTATATATATATATATATATACATATATATATATATATATATATATATATATATATATATATATATATATATATATATATATATAGTATATTTATATATATATATATATATATATATATATATATAAATATATATGTATATATATATATATATTAAACCGTTTATAACTTATAGTATTGTTTTATTATATCTCAAATTGAACACACAACTGAGGAGAGTCTATATAAAGGTCTGGGGTTTTGGAAATAATGCACTCACCCTTGACGGTACGAGGAAGTTCCTGACTTTCACTCGAGTGAAGTCTTATTTAAATGCGTAATTTGATTTACAACTCACACAAAGATCGTGCATGATTTTCTTGATCATAATATAAGCCTAGCACATTCTTAATTTCGCTAACGGTCTTGATAAACCTGAGTTTGTCTTGCACAACTAATAATACTTTTAATTATATCTACAGAAATATTTTAGTAATTGATTGATGCACCTAAAACTTGAAATTACACACCTAATTTTTAATCTCACTGTGCATAACTGTCACTGCACTTGCTTTTAAGACATTATAGCTGCTGGGAGTCCAACTCACGTTGCTACACCATGTGACTAAAAATGAAAGTCAATAAAAATTTAACAATTAGTTTGTCAACCTGTTTAACACTACCTGTATATCAGCGCCTTGTGAAATATTATTTGCTATCAAAATGCTTAATCATACTATGACCCCTGTACGCAGAACCTTCTCTAATGTCACATATTATTTTGTCCTTAAAAATCATAATTTTAATAATATATACCTAATATGTTTAAATAAACATATTATCTAAAATTTACGTATTATCACTGAGATGACACTATGTATTACATTTAAACACATGTCCTGATCTTACCTTTTCACGACAACAATCCTCAAACTAGAAGACGTTGTAATAGAACGAACAGACTAGTAGCAGTCAGTCATCCTCAATCATCCAGAAAGAAAATCTCTGAACCCAGATTACATGGGTAATTTCAAATTGAAACTTTTAGTTGACTAACATTTTTTCACCATTAGGACACTGATGCCTCTTCAAAGCAATGGCTGACGCAAACATATGGTTGTTAAACTTTAATATTTAACAACCATTAATAAATTTTATGATTTATTAACCTTTTTCAGATTATGGAAATTGATGCCTATCTAACTGATGGCTATAACTCACCTATACAATTTTTCCTATAATAGTTTTTTTCAGCTTAATTGTTCCTGGATGCTGTTTCTGATACCATCTAAACAGATTTCTTTATATTTTTTTCTCCTGTACATTCCATATTATTCCAAGAGTTCCAGTAACACTGACTTAACACCAGACGATTCAAACCAAAATAGACCCATAGGTTGTAATATTCAGGAGTCCAGGCACTCATTTATATTGGTAGCCTTCTTCTTCATTGAACTATTTACCATCTTATGATCACATGCAAGATTTTTTCCTTACTTCACTTCCAAATTGCTCTCAGTTCTAAAGCTAAGTAATTCTCTTTTTCAAATATTTGTTTTGTCCAAAACTTTCCTAAAACGTTTCAATATCTTCCAGTTTTTAATCACCATGGTACTTCATAAAGTTTTTCGGTATGGAAATTGAACATTTTTGCATTTAGTACACTACAATTAAAAATAACCTTATGTAGTTTATCAACTGTTGTTCACTGTATACACATTGATAATAATTACTTATACCAGTCTTCGTTCAGACATGTTCACTTGAAAACACTTTGAGGTCTAGCAGATCACCACCAGATACGCAAAATTGCCATACCTTGTTAAATGTCAAATATCACCCTGTAAGTCACGATAGTTTTTCCCATCTCACAGATGGCCTCATATCTCTATTTTTGTGTGTGATATCATTGTTGTCTTAGCTTCTCTCTTATAGAGGGACCATGTAAAACTTGAAAATTTTATGGCACTTTGTAGCACTGAATCCATCCTGTTATTTTCAGAATATAAACACTGAAACAGTTTTCAAATATAACAAATATAAATTAAATACTTGAAGGCTGTATTCATTACCCTCTAAATATATCTCACATGTTTGAACTTCTGTGTTTTTCTGTCTGTAATATATATTATACAATGCCTTAACCTGTGTTTGTCTTTTAAAAGTATCTCAATGTAACAAATACTGTACATGTATACTATACTTTACACTGACAGTCTTACTAAGAACACATACTCACTTCTTTGTCAGTATACTTATCAACCTCATGAGCTAAGGATAATTATTCCACTGGTCATAGTTGCTAAATAAAACAGAACACCTGTCCTGTTCATTATGATATTCTATGAATTGGCTTGGTATACTGTTCATCATCCAATAAACAGAGTGAATTGTTATCAGGTTCATCTTTATTATGTTGAACTAACCTGTCCAAATTATTCAATAATTCATAATGATCACCCATGTCTACAATATTTTATTCTGCAACAACTTCCTATTCATCTATGGTCCTGATCAGCTCCACTACTTAAATTTTTGAAGAATCCACTGTTCACTTTGTATTTGTTGATTCTAATACACTTTCTTGCTGCAAAGCTTTATTCTAAATAGAGATCCCTTACTTGATTTATCTCACAGATATCTTCTGCCTACAGGTAGTCTTCATTCAACATTAACGACCACACAGAACTTCTAACACTTATATTGGTTGTTAAATATTCATTACAATATCACTACCTTGTTTTATTTCAGTGGCATGTACTTTCTTTTTCATGGATGATATTACTTTAATTATTGATATATTTTCAGTTTGAATAATCACAACACTAACTGTATAAATAGATCTGTTTTATGTCATTAATTAGTAGAAAGAAATTCATCCTCTATATAGACTATTCATATAGAAACTACATATTTACACATTAAGTTCACATTCTGTACTACTTTATCAGTTGTACTGATCGTTTCAGTCTACCCATTGTTTTTCTTCTAGTGATACTGTTCAGAAAATGCTACACTGCCCTATTAATTGGTCTCTTCGCTAATAAAAATGAACCATATATAAGATCTTTTTCAAAGTTCTCCCATTCAAAGATTAACATAACATTTTCTCTTCTTTACAGGATATTTTCAAGTAAGGCTTAAATTTTAATAGACTATTACATTGAGAATGTAAACCATTTTCAAAACATAGACAATATAAATACACTGTCTTTGCCACAAGACAACAAAACCCATCTACCTAATATAGCTTGTTTCATCTTCATAATGATTACTTACTTCAATTTAGAAGATGTTTGAAGTGAATATTTCTTCTTCTGTAGAAACTATAACATGAAAGATCTGAAAATTTATCTGAAGAAGAAACTATCTTGTTCTGTTTAAGATTTTATTCCTATAAAATTATATAATGCTAAATTCCATAGTTTGTTTCATAACTCCATAAATTGTTGTTTCAAAACAGTTTCATATTTGTTTTTTTTTGTTAGTGTACCCAAAACTACTTGTTACACTACTTGTTTAAAAATTTTGTTCTGTAAACACACAAATTTCATTCATTGACTGTCATAAACAAACTACTGGTTTTCTTTCTCACATAAACAGAACTGAATTTAGTTTAGTATTGGTTGAAGTTGAAATTATCAAATAAATAGTACTATCCAGGTGTGAACTAAATTTTAAACTTTGCCGCATCTTAACTACTTCAAATTTGACATTTAAATTTTTTTTTCCATATATCATGGAATAATTTTAATGTTATTCATCTAAGTCCATCTAAGAGGTATATTATTTAATGACTTGAAAATCAATCATATGTTTTTTTCCATATGTCATAAATATGTGTCATAAAGTAAATCTACATTTGTTTTCCAAACAAAACTAGTTTACTTGAACTCACAAGCAGTCCCTAGGCAATTTCACAATTAGTTTTTATTCTTGTGTATTCAAAGATGGTTTGTTATAATAATTTTGGTCTCAAATTTTGTTGTAAGATTCACATTATAAATTTTATTTGACATCGGGGTCCAAACAACCTCTATTTGTTTTTCACTTGTGTATTCAAAAGATACTTTACACCTACCCTAGAAAACACATTATCCACATTTCACTTGAAGTATCAGTTGTTGACAATTAATCTAAACATACAAACAACTGATAACACATTTTTAAATGACATCATAACTTTTCAAAATTGACACTTTACTCTGTACTTTGATTGACACCACAACTATCTCAATTCAGCCATTCGAGATATAATTACACTCAATGAACCTTCCTGCAAGTAATTTAAAACTGATCACAATATTCTGTAAATTTTTAATGATTAACTCAACTGAATCTAATATTGGAATCAAAGACACCCACCACCACCTAATATATAGCAAAGAAACACATTGTATATTATTTAAAAGCAGTAAGGCATTAATTTCACCATTGTTATAATCATGATTTTATGAATATGTAATGAACAACATTACATAGCCATTCATTGTACACTCAAGAAACTGTATCACTTTGGGTTATGTCTTCATGTCTTGTTTATTACTTCATTTTCACTTGTTTGAACATCACATAATGCTATATTCTAGCTGATGTACCACTATGGGTTCAGCTCCACTTCAAAAACAATTACACATTTTGAGATGGCCTCTCAGCCTTCTTATAATATTTTGTCTATGTTTCTACATTCTTGTATAAGAATGATGAGTGATTTGCTTTACAAAACACCTTTTTCAAAATATCATTTTGTAATTGTACACTAATGTTTTAAAAATATTCTTTACACAATCTGCTTCATTGTACATGTTGTTCCTTGCTCACACTTCCAGCCTTGAAGAATTTCCTATTTTACAGAATCAGTCATTCAACACATTATAATTGTTTCAATTAAATACAGCCATTTAAAACACATTGTTTAATTGTTTCATCAATTTGTTCCATACACACAAAACATTGTTTGTCCCAGTCATCATTTATGCACTCCAACAACATTTTTACGCACAAATTTTTTTTATATTTTGTTCTCTTCACAACCTTGAAACACAAATTACTATCAACTGTTAGACTTTCGCCAGTTAGTTGATCACTCAGTAATTTTTTCTTCCATGTAATAAATGTTAGCAACCTACTGACTCTGTGCCATTTTTCTTTAACTTGCCAATGTTTCCAATAATTCCTTCTCTGTCATTAATTGAAATTCCCATTGTTTTTCTACCAAATCATTGTTCTACCAATGATCTTCTTTAGAAGGTTGAAAATTGTTCACACTTTTGAACTACATTGTTCTTTTAGTCTTCATCCAAGACTGAAAACTACTCTATTCATTGTTCATTATATTTGTCTTTAAAAGATTACTGCAAAAATTAAATGAATCTGTCCATATTCTCTGTTTATTATTATCTTTTATTTGTAAGTAGAATTTTTCAAATTGTTTCAATCCTTCCAGTTGCTTAAAAGTATGATAATTTAATTTTTTCCTAATTGCCCTAATACTTTCAACATTTGGAAGAATGAAAGTTTTTTTTTCTACTCATACTTCTTTTTAAGGAATCACTGTCAATTTTTTTTTTTATTTATTCCGATTGTTTTGACTTCATACAATAAGGGAATGTTTCTTATTGCTATAACTGATTTGTCATGTAATCATACTTCTATCTTCCAAGTATGATTAAAATTTAAAATTTTTTTGAAACAAATGTTCTTTGAAATCATGTATCTTCTGCTTCACTTGATCTTCATACACCCAATTGAAAATGAAATTGTTCTTCTATTTAACAATTCATTTCTTTTCATCAGTGAGAACCTTTGAATCATTGGTCATTTTTCCATGTTTAATATCATCTTTTCTCCTCCTTGCAGATTTAAAAGATGACCACATACCTGATCTATATGGTGTATACTGCTATAAAGAAAATATTTTTTCCATAAATCATAGTAATTTACTGCCAAATTTTGTATTTTTACTTAATTCATTTCTCTCACAGCTACTACAGTTCCAGTTTATTTCCTACCATTATAATTTATTATAAAGTTATATAAGCATAGTAGAACTGTAACTCATCATTTTGTAATTATATTCATTTTAAATGTACTAAATGATTGTTCTAGCATAACCAAGCTTATGTGTTTGTGTCACTTATGTATTTTTATGGAATGAATTATTGGAATTGAATGTTCAAATGATTGCAAATTATGTGAGAGAAATACAAACTTTTAAGAAATTGGAAGATTTAAATCCAATTCTAGTTTGTTTTCACAAATCCACTAAAGGCTACATGGAATTTTCACAAATTGTCCAAGATTTACATTGTTAAAATTTCCACCAGATCTTCACTTATAGTTCTACTGAGAGATTCAGTATTGCTGTGTGTGCTGTGCATACCGGATACTTGTATAATCCTTTGTGTAATTAAAAAGATCAATGATTTAATTAACCTTTGTTTCATCAGACTTAAAATCTGTGCTAAGGTTATCAAATTCAATTTACCAAACTCTCATCTTATATATTCTATGTATAATTTTTTTCCAATCAGAAGGGTTACTTCCTTTAATTTTTTTTTCACAACTGTTATGGGATCTTCTTGTAGTTTATTGATTGAAATGGCTCGTAAATGAGGTATCAAAACACTTTACCATCCTTTCTCACACCACCTATTGTTTCTTTTTCAAGACAAAATTGAAGAACTGGAATTATCAAAAGGAACTACAAATTATAAATAATAATACTACTGTTATGTATTAATATATTAATATACACATGACAGACATTAAATCAATTGGTATTCTGATTATTTCGTAGTTTCAAGCAACGACCAATCAAAACTCAGGATCCAAAAATAAGTCTTGAAAAACAAGTTTTCATACCACTATCTCTAATTTGTCTTAAAATATTTTATTCAATATAACCAATTACTTGTTATATATTTTGATATCCTTGCATATTTATGTATATTATATATATATATATATATATATATATATATATATATATATATATATATATATATATATATATATATATATATATATATATATATATATATATATATATATATATATATATATATATATAAAAATGGTATATAGCAAATTATATGATAATTCTACTTTTCTTAAAGGAAACCCATTTTCCTAAAATAGTTTTTCATTGAGAATTGCTGAATTTTTAAGAAGTTCGAACCATATGATTGACATCCTTCAAATTACTCTCATTTATTTAATTATTTGGAAAGTTTAACAACAATAATGACCTTACATATCATATTCGTTTACAATAACTTGTCAATTGTTGTGGAATTTTCAAAATTGCTTTTTTTTTATATTGAATATTTTAAATTCTTTTTGCTCATGATTTAATTTTGACTTATAATATTTTAATATTACTGATTTATTAACTACAGTTTATAATGCCTTTTAAAGAATTAATTTATATTAATTTTTTTACCAAATTTTGGTTCTTTAATTTTTTTCAGTTTTGCTTACGTGAAAATTTTTGAGAGTTCATTGAAATTTCAAAAATTTTCTTTTCTCTTATAAACATATTCAACTACATACTGCCATTATACTAATGTTGGTCATTCCTAAAAATTTTCATCCGCGGAGGGGTATAACAACTTATTCATT
>JABUQX010146866.1:5000-7500 GCA_015478945.1 Trachelipus rathkii | reverse complement strand
TCATTCCTCTACAGACACTCTCCATAAATAAATTGAAAAGCCACGGTGACATTACACATCCCTGTCTCAACCCTCTCTCTACCCCAAACATCTCACTCTCCCCTCCTAATACTTGGGAAGTGCCTCATTGTGAGATCCCGGTAAACGGCCCAAATAAGTTTACCTAATTTACCCCCTACTCCATATTCCTCCAGCACCCTCCATAATTCCCCTCTTCACTCTATCATATGCTTTCTCCAGATCTAAAAAACACCCATACACTTTCCCTTTCCTTTCTATACCTTTCTCCACAAGCATCTTCATTGTGAATACCTGATCCACACACCCCCTTCCTATCCTAAATCCTCCTTGTTCTTCCCCCATTCTCTCTTCCGTTAAATCTCTCACCCTCTCAATTAGTATTCTCCCATACACTTTCCCTACTACACTCAAAAGACAAATACCTCTATAATTCCCACACTCCATCCTATCCCCTTTCCCTTTATACAGGGGAACCAAACAACCATCCTCCCAATCCTGTGGAACCTCTCCCTTCCTCCAACATAAATTATATAACCTATACAGCCATTCCTCCACCCCTCTGCCTCCCATCTGTAACATTTCCATACTCACACCATCTAGACCTGTAGACTTTCCTTTTTTTCCTTTAGTTAACGCCCTAATAATTTCTTCCATTTGTATTTCCATATCCCTTCCTATATATATATATATATATATATATATATATATATATATATATATATATATATATATATATATATATATATATATATATATATATATACTATATATATATATATATATATATATATATATATATAAGTCTGTAGACAGGTGGGTTCAGGAGTTTAAACCCCTTAAATTATTTAAGCGATCAAAATTTTGAATCCTTAAGTCTGAATAATAATAATAATAATAATAATGTAATAATAATAATAATAATAATAATAATAATAATAATAATAATAATAATAATAATAATAATAATAATAATAATAATAATAATAATAATAATAATAATAATAGCTAATCAATGAAAATGAAAAGTATTTATTAATGGAAATGAGGAGACATGTTTGTGGTCCGTAACAATTTCTTAGGTCAAGTGGCTGTTCCTCATACATGTATAAAATATTTAGACCAGGGACTTAAATGTAAGGTTTCCAAGTTTGCAGATGATAGCAAATTGGCTACCTCAATAAGGAATAATGATGGATGTATAAAGATTTAAAGACAAGGAGGGCTGCAATCGTTGATAGGATGAGCAGGTTCATTCCTTCTTCCACTATTTTTTTTTCCTCATTCATTCCTTCTAAAACTAAATCTTTCTTTCCTCATAATCCATGGTTCGATCGTACTTATTCTCTGGCCATTCAGGCTTGAGACAGTGCGGACAATGCTTATCGGGTGTGGAAAATTCTCGTTCTCCTATCACTCCCGCTAATTTTCATTCCAGCTAGAAATAGTTGCGGGGATACTTCGACGAGCAAAGCTGGCTTTCATCAAAGGAAAGTGCGCTAACCTCCTTGGTTCTCCTACTGACAAATCTTTCATCTCTAGCAACTTCTGTAAATCTGCCTTTCCTCCTCTTATGCGATCTGATAATTTTGTTGCTAATTCTCCAACTGAAAAGGCTAATCTCTTCGGCCTCTCGCTCAACTATATTCTCTATGTCTCAATACTAGCCCTTTCCCTCCCTCAGTGTTGGAAGCTCTCACATGTCCAACCTATTCCGAAAAAAGGAAGCTGCTCTGATCCTTCTAACTATCGCCCTGTAGCTCTCACTTGTATTCTATATAAGATCTTTGAAACCCTTCTCAACTCACTTCTTAGATCATCTAGGCTTCCTCCGATCGCCAGTAGAGACTCTCGTTGCACAGAATCTACTGGCGATATACGACCCTATCTAACCGATTTATGGTTTCGCTCTTAAGAACTACGGGAGACTTGTGTGGTGACGCTTGACATATACAAAGCATTTGACCGAGTATGGCACGCGTCACTGCTCTCCAAGCTCCCCTCCTTTGGGTTTCCTCCTTCTCTTTGCTTACTTATATCTAGCTTTCTTTCAAATCGCTCAATATCTGCTGTTGTTGATGGGGCGACTTCTTCTTCTTTTCTGTCAATAGTGGTGTTCCTCAGGGTTCTGTCTTATCTCCTACTTTATTCCTACTTTTCATTAATGATCTTCTCACCTGCACCTCTAACTCAATCCACTCGTATTCCGATGACTCGACCCTTCATTCTTTAACTCATATCAATTCTACTCCCACTTTTACTTCTGGAATTGCCTCTCGTCTTAATCTTTCCAATTTTATTCTCGCTGATGGATAGAAATAACTGTGAAATTCAATTCTTTAAAAACCCAACTTTTACAAATCTCCTTCTCCAAAATACCTTCTAACTTTCCTGTCTCTTTCGACGGTTCTGTCGTCTCTCCTGTTGACAATATAAACATCCTTGGCCTTAACATGAACAAAAAAATGTCTTGGAAAACCTC
>JABUQX010146865.1:0-15236 GCA_015478945.1 Trachelipus rathkii | reverse complement strand
AAAATAATAATGTAATTCTAATAATAATAGTTTTATTAAAGTTTAAATAAAGCTCATTCAGCCTGACCTTGGAGGGGTGAATCGGACCACCATTGAGGGGTGAATCGGACCATCTGTTTAAATTCCTCTTTTATGTATAAATTCAATTTTATATTTTAATTTTTACTTAATATAATAATTATTTATCATATTAAAATTAGTAATAAGTAATAAAAATGTCAATAATGATACATAAAATAAGAATAAAAATAAGGTGGTCCGATTCACCCCTCTCCGCTCAAAAATTTGACACTTTTTGAATTCGTATTTTTTATATAAATTTCATTTTTTATTTTAATTTTTACTTAATATAAGTAACTATTTATTATATTTAAATTAATTATATGTAATAAAAATGTCAATAATAATACGTAAAATACGAAAAACAATGGTGGTCCGATTCACCCCATCATCAATTTTTACGGTGGGGTGAATCAGACCAAGTTAGGCCCCGTGATTTAGCCACTAATACTGTTTGGAACAAAAATTTACTTTGCCAGTTTAAAGCTAACATACTCGAGTGTATACACTGAAAAAATAATTAAAATCCATCCACAATTTTTCATTTTATAACAAAGTTAAAAAAACTCACATTTTTCAAAAGTGAAATTCTATTGAAGGGCATTTTATACCCTAATTTATTATATTTTTTTAAAAATATAAAAACTCTAGAATTAAAGATGATCTAAATAAAACTTGTAGTACTACCGCGTGGCTATTAAATGAGTGAAATTTTTTTTTTTTTTTTTTTAGAGTGGACCGAATCACCCCTCTAAAAGAGGTGGGCCTCCTCAAGCTATCCTACCTTTCTATATATATATATATATATATATATATATATATATATATATATATATATATATATATATATATATATATATATATATATTTAGTTTTGACTAAATTATCACCACCACTCACAGGCAGAGCCCCTTATTCAAGGGGAGGGGGTGTGAAGTACACACCAGTTATTCATAAATTTACGCAAATTAAACAGCTGAGCACAGACGCAGGCTTTAAAGTGAGAGAGATTAAATACAGTATGAAACACAGAAGATGGAAGAGAATTCCACAGAACAGAAGTGGCATGAAAGAAGGAAGCACCGCAGCGAACTAGCCTGGAATTACCAATATCCACACAAAACTCGTGCGCGGACACAGCATTCCTGTTGTGCTTGATCCAGTTTACCTGGCCGGAAACTAATAAAATATGGTGAATCAGAGATCGACCCCACTCACCAATATATATATATATATATATATATATATATATATATATATAAAGATAGTTATATATGTTATATGTTTAAACATATACAAATATATAAATATATATTTATATATATATATATAAATATATAAAATATATATATATATATATATATATATATATATATATATAGTTATATATATATATATATATATATATATATATATATATATGGCCAGCCTCCAGAAAGCATCATGCATGTAACCAAAACTATAATAGTTACAGGAAATAAATAACATTTTTGATTTCAGTAAGCAATTTCATCAATGAAACTTAAAAATTTATTTTACTCTAATATTTATTAATAACACTTTAAATATTAGTATAATCTTAGGTCTGGCAGCTTACGCTCTCATTAACCTTCCACTTCTGCAGTAGTACGAGAGCAAGAGTTAATTAAATAGTTTTTTTATTATGCTCTTGAGAAAATGTTAATTTTCTTTTTATTCTAGGTTGGAGCCAACTGAGGGACAGGAAGGGGGATGAAGTTCCCCCTATCATCCCCCGGTACGCCGAGAAAAACCCGACCTCTGTCCTATCTTTGTGGGTTTACCCTTGATCTTTAGTTAAAAATCAACATTTGGCAACTTTGACATTCCCGGAGCAAGAGTTCGTTCTTCTCAAAAAATAATCATTATCATACAGATTTTCCAATATTTTTAACAATTTTAAATTTTTCAAAAGTTATTTTTATTTTTAATTTATGCAATTCAGTTTCTCCTTGGATTAATAAAATTTTTATTTTATTTTCCTATAGCTGTTATAGTTTTTTTGTTACATGCATGTTGCTTTCTGGAGGCTGACATATAGAGAGAGAGAGAGAGATATATATATATATATATAGTAGTTATATATATAAAGATATATATATATAAGTATATATATATATATATATATATATATATATATATATATATATATATATATATAGGGAGGGGTAAATAGAGTATATATCTTCCAAATGGTTTTTTTTGCGAGTGATTATTATATAGAATCTTAATCCAGGCCCTGTGAGTGAAATTTCTTGCCCCTAAAATGTAATAAAGAGTGTGGTAGAGGAAAAAACAAAAATATTATGCGTAACTCTTCCCAACATTGGTATGACACCAATGTACCATCCTTCAAACACCCAATGCTTTTCACTAACATGGTCCTGCCACTTATGCATTGGAAACTCACTCACTTTGCACATAGAACTCTAAATCCCCACCACCAAAATTCAATATAATACTCGAATATTAATGGTATAAAAACAAACAAAAGAACTTCTCATAATACATAGGAATTCAATCTCACATAAAATATTCAATTCCTTTCTTGAATTTCCTACCTACATACACAATCCTAAGACATGACAAAATTCCTCCCAATCATAGCTTATTACACTTATTATACATTTATAATTGTGTGGTGTCTCATCTAAGATATTTCCAAACTCAATATATAAATAACCATTTCGTAACTTAATATAGTTGATATATTTCAAATTAAAAAATAACTTTTCTGGCCTATATTTAACCTAGGCTTATTTATTTATTACCATTTTACTACTATTATTTTCATCTTTTACTATTACTCTATTTACTTTTCTAACCCCAAACATTAACCACTTACTCATTCCAATAAAATCTGATTCTACCTCCAATCTTTACCATAGGGATTAGTGGATGGAAAGATAAAGATAAGCCACTATCGACAGTCTGAAACTATCGAGTAAACACTATCGGATACTATCGAAATTATCGATATATACCTCACAATAGATTGTAGCTGTGTGTTCCAGAACGACTGCAGCCTCGTTTTGCAAAATCGACTCTCAGAAACGCTCGGAATTGAAAAATTACATTAACCAATCAGAGAACAGGAAATTTGAGTGCACCGGAAACGGCCGAATGCGCCCGTCGGATCAGCTGACAATTGTAAACAATGCCAGAGTTCCATCCACTCTGTCCTACTTTTTTTGGTTTTTACTTTAAAAAATGTTTAATATTTTTATAAATTGGAATTTATTTCAGGCAGAGATAGAAAGGAGGAGAATGTATGTAAATTTGTAAAGATAATACTTGACTTATTGGTAATTCCACTATTCTTTAAGAATAAAATCAGTTCTCTCTCTGCTTTTACCATATTATATATATATATAGTATATATGAAGGTTATATATATATATAAGGAAAGATGATGCATATGTATATATATATATATATATATAAGTATAGTATATATATATACATATATATATATATATATATATATACTTATATATATATGGGGCGTATGGTGATTCATTTTTAGGGGGCAAAGGTTGAGGATATATAAGAGCAAAGGAAGGAAGAGCAGTATATATATATATATATATATATATATATTATATATATATATATATATATATATATATATATATATATATATATATATATATATATATATATATATATATATTGATTCAAAACCTCTGCGACAAACTCGGAGGGCTGATAGAGCAAACGATAAGGAACATTTATTGTTAAATAACCTATGTTGTATGACGCTTCGTTTCAAAGTTACGGACGATTGAAGGTACACTAGTTTATGTTAAGGAATACATTTTTTGGAATCCTTGTAAAAATTTAGTTAGAAAATAAAGAAAAAAAAATAAAATAAATATTGGCTATTTTTTTTTTTTTTTTTAGGGAGCTGCGGGGGATATAGTATATATATATATATGAGGCATATATATATATAGTATATATATATATATATATATATATATGGGATATATATATATATATATATATATATATATATATTATTTGTAAAGGTATTACACGGCAATGTAGGGGGCTCGAGCCGACGGGGAACACAGGGGGACGTTTTCCATACCCGGGGGTTCCGGAGACCCTCCCCGGAGGGGGGGAATTAGTCCTACCCCGTAGTTCCCCGGAAGGCCGAGAGACCCCGACTCCTGCCATCGGTGCAGTATACCCTTGGGGTATTCTTTAGTTAAAAAAAAGCAAAATTTAATAGAAAGTCTATTTATTTTAACGAGTAACGTATGCGCTGTCTTAAATAGGCTTTCTCCTCATATTACTATAATTACTAACAATAATTTTTTTTCTTTAGATTTATTTAATTTACTAGGATTCCAAAATGTATTCTCCCTGTAGTTATTGTAGTTTTTGAGATATGTATTTTTTTTTTCCCGCACTAAAATGTTACCAGGATTCCAACAATGTATTCCTTTTCCCTGTAGCTATTGTAGTTTTTGAGATATGAGTTGTAGTTTTAAACCAAATTTCACCATATATATATATATATATATATATATATATATATATATATATAGACAGATATCTTTATATATATGCTATATATATATATATATATATATATATATATATATCAGGGGCAGCTGGTGACATGGTTCCCGAAATTATCGACAGTGCAATTTTTTCAGCAGAAAACAAACTACAAATATATATAAATATATATATATAAATAGTATATATATATATATGAGCAGAGAGTATATATATATATATATATATATATATATATATATATATATATATATATATATATATATATATATATATATATATATATATATATATAAGATAATATTGAAGCTCTTATTCAGAAAAAAATCGAAAACATAGACAAACAAATGACACACAAAAAAAGAAAAAGTTGTGAAGGAAAATAGAGGAAAAACTTGTACCATTAATTGAAACTATACGTTTATGTGGCCAGCAAGGTCTTGCATTAAGGGGCTCAAGTGACTCTGGACGTATTGAATTATCAACTCCAGCTGAAAATGACGGAAATTTTAGAAGCCTTCTTAGGTTTCGAGCAAATGGAGGTGACCAGGTTTTGAAGAACCACTTACTTCTATCGTCCAAAAATTCAATGTATACGAGTCCGATGATACAGAATGAAATCATACAGTCATTTAGTCAGCTTATACAAAGGAAAATAGTGGAAGAAGTTAATAAAAACAAATTTTTTTCAGCATTAGCTGATGAAACAACGGATATTTCCCAAACAGAACAGTTTTCACTTTGTGTAAGGTACGCGATTGGTGGTGATGGAGGTGATACTCCTTTTACTTTAAGAGAGGATTTTTTATCATTTGTTCCGGTTTATGATATCTCAAGGAAAGCATTGGCAAATGTACTCTTTGAAGAGACTCGGCTTATCTTTATTTTTAAAACCTCGGAAAGTTTAAGAGGCCATGATTATGATACTTCCATGAGACAAATCTGAGTGAGTGACCTGTTATTCGGAACGAGTATCCTTAAAGCTCCATACTGACACATCATTGTGTAGCACATTGTTTAAATCTTTGTCTCTCAGACTCTTCTAAAATTCAGGCAATTTGAAACGTCTTAGGATTCATCTCTTGAAATATGCACTTTTTTCGATCGAGTCCGAAGCGCACAAAACTTCTAGAAGATAAAATAAAAGAGTTTTCTAGTAAATCAAAATAACAAGAGGGATCAAAAGATGTGCGGAGACTTCAGATAGTGGGAACGGCATGAGCGGTTTTCCTTTAAAGAGACTCTTGAGTTGTTACTGTATCATTGGAAGTAATAAAGTGGCGTGGTCTTTGTGAATTGTCACAGAAAGCTACTTCGTTGCTAAATCAGTAATTTGAATTTTATAATAATATTGTGCGTTTTAAGTAAATTTCTTGGAAAACCTACACCTTGTCAAAACAATTACAGAATGTCCATTTGACATTGTCAGTGCAAGTAATAAACTTGCTGAAAGACATTATTTTAACTTCGAAAAGATAGACAAAATGCACATTAGAGCGAAACTATATTCGTATGTTTAAAAATGATGCGACAGCTTAGTATTGAAATAACAATTCCAAGAACTACGA
Source organism: Trachelipus rathkii (assembly GCA_015478945.1). Taxonomy (NCBI): domain Eukaryota; kingdom Metazoa; phylum Arthropoda; class Malacostraca; order Isopoda; family Trachelipodidae; genus Trachelipus; species Trachelipus rathkii. The sequence continues at coordinate 9,060 of JABUQX010146865.1, read as the reverse complement.
AGTTGTAATGTGCCTACATCAGATCCCGAATCATATTACCGCATCTCAGTTTTTATTCCGTTTATTGATGATCTGATTTTTTTCGTTGACTGATCGATTTCTCTCGCATGAAACCACTATCATTTCACTTCAGTATATTTTACCAGAAAGTGCAATGTACCTTATAAGCATATTGAAAAAAGCATCCTCTTTTATAAAGACGACCTTCCAGACCCTCACGAGGATACACTAAAAGGAGAGTGGTGTCTCTGGCAGCGTAAATGGCTGCTAGAAAATGAAAAACCAAAAACTGCGATCGGTGCTTTGGCTAAGTGTGACAAGAGGAGGTTTCCTAACATTGCTACTCTCCTGAATATCTTAGCAGTATTGCCTGTATCCACCGCAACAGTAGAAAGAACCTTTTCGACATTAAGGCGTCTGAAAACGTATTTACGGAATAGTGTTGGAGAGGATCGCATTACAGGTCTTGCTTTACTGTCAATTCATCGAGATCTCAGCACAGAAGTCAGCAATGAAAATATTTTGAATCACCTCAGTCAAAAAGCAAGGAAACTGAAATTGACCTTATAATAATAAAATAAAAAAGAGAATTATATATATATATAGAGAGAGATATATATTGAAGAGTTATATATATATATATATATATATATATATATATATATATAGCAGTATATATATATATATATATATATATATATATATATATATATATATTTAAGTCGGTCTTAAAATCATTTTTAATAACCTAATACTGTATTAACATATATGTAATTTAGTAAATTTATATTAAAAACAATATAATGTTAGTGCAGTTTAAACATCTGAATGTAGTTTTTGTTTATCTGGCAACATCAATTTTTGCAAAAGCCGTGACTAATACTTTGTTCGCTCTTCCGATTTTTGAACTCAACGTATCAAGAGCGTCTCTAACTGCTGCAACATTATTTCTGTTATTAACTAAAAGTGATTCTTACATTTATCCTGAAGTTTTAGGGATCGTATTTCATCTTATGGAGTCAGAATAGAACATATTTTTACAAGAAGAATTTTATTACATCCTAGCTACTCAACCCGCCAAAACTGGTAATCCTCACGGAGTGAAAACAAGAATTAGTTGATACATTTTCTCTGGAATTCCACAGCTTATCTTTCTTTTAACTGGAACATGATCCCTGAAATTTTTTTGAGCAAACAGGACAACATCTTTTATATATTAATAATATTTATTATTATTATTATTATTATTATTATTATTATTATTATTATTATTATTATTATTATTATTATTATTATTATTATTATTATTATTATTATTTTCGCCTAAGCGATATCTAATTATTTTATAACTTTTGCATACATTTCTAATTGCCAATTGTGTGCCCCCACCTGTACACGAACAAAAAGAAAAAAAAAAAAAAATCGTTTATATTTATATATAAAGCTATAAGGATTTAAAAAATGATATATAAGTATAATTGTGAATCTACATTAGCCTTACCTGAATTTGTTGTTTCAAAGATTTTTTTGCTCTTTGAATAAGATTTTGATAGTCCTTAGATAACTCTGCCTCTTGGCTTTTGTAACCTAGCACTTAAAATCTTAGTTAGGGTAAATTTGATTGGTGAGAAGGTAAAGAGAATAGAGATAGGTTGATAGTGAAAATATTTGAAAAGAAATGAAGAAATTTACCTCTATACCCTTTTTACATTTTGATTATTAACTTTGATTACATTACACAAACACGACTAAATAGTACCGCTTTTGAATTAGAAGTGAGTCCACAATTGTCGCAAGACATTGTGATTTTTTAGTGAAATTCTGTGCAATTATATCCAATGGAGACAAAATATAAATTCCGCTAAAACTAATAAAATAAAGATACTGTATAAATAGTTTTTAAATCCTTAAATAAAATACTATATCCTAAAATAAAATACTAAAATAAGCAAAATAGAAGAGATATATGAGGAAGTATATAATAGTTTTTATATCCTCCCACTGAAGAGTTGCAATGAAAACCATTGCAATTAAAAGAATTAAATTTTTTTACAAATCAGATAAATTCCTGCGAAGGAATTCTTGACACTTGACAGCAGCCTGTCTAATAGGTCTTTCTTTGACTGAATTGAGCTGAGAAATTTGATTCTGTTGAGAGTCAAGTTGAGGTGAATTTATACCTGAAGTTGAAGGTTGTACATCTACAATAGCAGTATCATTATTACTTTGAATAACTGAATTTGAATTTGAGGGATCAACTTGATCTGTATTTTCATTGTTTTGACCATCTGAATTGGAGAGATCACTGCTTGTTTCAGCATCAGTTTCTCCACAGGAGACAGAGTGGGTAATAGATAACTCCAATGGGTAGAGATGACAAATAGAATAGTGACAGGTTTGTCCATCTCCCTTTTTTAATAACACACTCCTGATCTTATCGTCATCACCAACAATGACTTCCAGAACTCTACCCAAAAGCCAGAAGGGTCTAGGTTTATTAGGTGTGTGTATCAGAACTATATCTCCAACCTTAATTCTGTTGGTCCACTCTGACTGATAGAGATTTCTACTAGTCTGGCGCAAATTTAATAGGTAAGACTCATACCATAATTCCCTGAAAGTCTCCAAAACTCTTCCTTGAGCAGTTAGAGTTATGGCTAAGTCTTGTTGTGAGGGAGGAAGTTTTTTCCATATGGGGGTGGAAACTTCATTGAATATGAGGTTTGAATTGCCATAAGGCTTCAAAAAGGAATTTGGAGCAATAACTTCCAAATCATTATCTGATGACCTATAGGTTAAAGGTCTTGAATTGATAACATTGGTGATATTTGAAATACTTGTTAACAGTTGAAAGTAGGTTAAGGTTGCTTTACCTATAGTTTTATAGAGACATCCCTTAACTGTTCGTATCATTCTCTCCCAAACTGATCCCACCCAACTGGAATAGACTGGAATCTTGTAATGTTTGATGTTATTGATACGCATATGTTCGGAGAACATATTTGAAGACAAAGATTCTAACAGTATATTTCCACCTTGTTTGAAATTCCTGGCATTATCTGAGTACAAATTGGACGGTATGCCATATATATTTGTGAAACGTTGGAATGAAAGTAAAAAGGATTCAGTGGACATATCTGGAAGGACATCAACATGAATAGCTCTGATATTAAGGCAGGTGAAAATTAATAGATACATTTTTTGAAATTCCTTATCATTAATCTTTACAACGAGATGCCCTGTAAAGTCCACACCAGTATGCTCAAAAGGACGCACAAAATTAACTCTATGATGAGGAAGATTAGTCATTTTTGGATATTTAAAGGGTATACTGTTAAATTTTTTGCATACTATACAGTCTGACAAAACATTTTTTACAGCCTGCCTGGCCTTGGTAATCCAGAAGCCATGAGCTCTGATAAAATTGATAGTGGTTTGAACACCCAAGTGTTGACATCTTGAATGAAAGTCTCTTATGATTAATCTAGTGAGATGATGATCCTTGCCAAGAAGAATTGGATTTATCACATCATCATTATATAAAAGTGTCTTGGCAATTCTACCTTTGGATCGGATTAGGCCTTTATCATCTATGAATAAGTTAAGTTGATTGACCAGCGGTGGAATTTCATCCTTTTTAGGATTTTGGAGAAATAATATCTCCTTAGAAAAACAATGCTGCTGCATTATCTTCAACCAATAGAGTTGGGCTTTCTGATCACAATCTTCATCCAGCCCTTTACTCCTGCTAATGAATTTGAATATTTTTGAAGTTACTTTATAAAGCCTATGCACACTTGAGTAATCTTTAAATGGTAACAAAGACTGAGAAACAACCACAGATGTGTTACATTGTAAAGTCTTTTCCTTATTGGCCTCAGACAAACATTTAAGTTTACTAATAGGCCATTGAGATTGATCTAGAAGAATCCAAGAAGGACCCTTTAGCCATAATGGCAATTTTGAAAGAAAAGTAGAGGTTGTAACACCTCTGGTAATCAGATCTGCTGGGTTTTCAGCAGTATTGATATAAGCATAAGAAATGGATACATTGTACTCTAGCTCAACTTGATTTTTGATTTGATAAATTTCTTTGAGCCTATTATTTACAAAAACATTTTTATTTTTTGCTCTTCCGGATAGGAGCCATGAAAGGACAATTTGAGCATCTACAAACACCTTTATGTTTTTGAACTGAACATTAGAAAATTCTGATAATATTGATTTGATACATTTGAAAAATAAGAACACAGACAACAACTCTAATGAGGGCAAAGCCCTAGATTTGAGAGGGGCCACCTTGGCCTTTGAGAATATTAAATTAGAACCTTGACCTATACTATAAACGACAAAACCATAACAAGATGAAGAAGCATCACAAAATACGAATAAAGAGTTCGAGGGAGAAGGTGAGAAAGCACACCTCTCAATTTCAATATTATGTAATTTATTTAAATCTGAACATAGTGAAGACCAGGAAACTAAAACATCAGCAGGGACCTTTTCATCCCAATCGAGACCTAATTGCCATAATTTCCTAATTAATAACCGACCTCTTAAAGTTACAGGTAAAAAGATATTTAAAGGGTCAAAAACCTTGGACACAGCAGACAACAACAATCTTTTGGTATTTGCATCAGCATTTACTGAAAATTTTGCTAGTTTTAACTTATCTGTAAGAGGATTAAAAAGATATCCAAGAACCTTATCTTCTGATTCCTGATGTTGAACTATTCTACCCTCTTCTTCCATAACAGCTCTTAATTGATCATTATTAGAGTCCCAACTTCTAAGATGGAAACCACCATCTTCCATTCTTTTGTTGCATTCATAATAAAGTTCTTTTAAATGTTGTAGATCATTGCCACTAATAATTAAATTATCAACAAAAAAATTATTTAAATAGAATTCTGAGTACACGCATCATCCTCATAAGACTGAGCATGATGCTTAATGATATAATTGAGGATGAAAGGTGAGGATGTGAAACCAAAAACAATGGTTGAGTATCGATAAGCCTTTAATTGACCATTACTTTTCCAAAAAAAGCAAAAGCGATTGCGGTCTTCGATAGATTTTAACTTAATCTGAAGGAAGGCTTGTTTAATATCCGCTAACATGACAAACTGATTTGATCTGAACCGGAATAAATGACCCAACAAGGAGGACATAAGATCTGGTCCAGTATAGGCTGCCTCATTTAGAGATGGTAAAGAATTAGTTTTAAGAGAACAGTTAAACACAGGCCTGACCTTTGTTGATACTTGTTCATCAGTTTTGATAACAGGTCTGTGAGGAACCCAAATATAATTTTTATACTCAGAGGGAGATACACTGAACTCTTCAATAATACCATCAGCTAATTGTTGCTGAAAGACATCATCATAGGCTTTAACTAAATCTTTATTTTCTAAATTTTCATGAACTCTATTAAGCACTGCAAGAGCAATGTTATAGTTTGATGGCAACAAAGGAAGTTTATCTTCAATCCATGGAAGATCTATATGATATTTTCCATCTTTGAACTCTATACCACCTTTGAATTTTTCAATCTGTTTCAAATCATCTTCAGATTTATTATTATTCATACCTTCTATACCTAAGGACTCTAATTTGAACATGTTTTCTAATCCTTGCTCTACCTCTGAATTACTTAGGATATGGCTTAAAGGATTAAAATAAGAATGTACAGGGTTTAAGACTGCATTAACCAAAGTATGGTTAACCTGCAATTGATTTTGATTTTGAACATGAATGTGATTTTGATTTTGATTTTGATTTTGAATATGATTATGATTTTGAACAATTGATGATGGATTTGAAACTCTTATTTGATTATTGTATATAAAATTAGTAATATTTCCAAATGGAATAATAGAACCATCTCTTAACTTAAAAGCAGATCCACTCATACATTTAATCAATTCTAGTTGAGGGAAATACTTTGTTAAATCAATGCCAATCAAGGCATCCAAATCGAAAAGTTCAAACTGCGGGTGGTAACACCTAAATAGCCAGAATCAGCTAATTTGAAAGATTTATTTCTCAAATTAATTAGAGCCTGATCTACGAACTTAATCTCGTAACTTAATTTAAGATCCTCATCAACCAAAAGAGGAAGGGTGAAACAAGACTGGTCCATATATACATCAAGAACAGTCTCTTTCAAAGTGCGGGTGCTAACACCTAAATAGGTTTTTATATCGTATTGAGTGCTTTGATGATTCTCTACAGATATATTGAGTTTGTCCAGCACTTTTTTAGAAAGGTAGGACCTCTGTGAGCCACAGTCGACTAGGCATCGAACTGAAGCCGAAACTTTACCCCTACCAATCCTTATAGTAATTGATGGCAACAAATATAAATTGTTGATGCTTTGGTTAAAACTAAGACATACATTTGTGAGGGTGGAACTTTTCCTTTGCTTACAAAGAGCTGTAATATGACTTCTTTTATTGCAAACTTGGCAACTAAAAGAAAGTTGCTCCTCAAGTCCAGGACACTGATCTGCAGTATGTTTAGTACTTGAACAATTGGGGCATAGATTTATTTCAGTTTTAGTATCAGTTTCATTGCCCTCAAAGAAACCACAATCTATAGCCCTAAGAACAGATTCACTGAAATGAGAGCAAGTATTTTTTTGAGGGGTTGAATTTTGATCCCCTTTAAATTTTAATTCACTTAATTTTGATTTAATCGAGCATTGGTACTGAATCTGACTACACAACTCCTTATTATGAAACTCAGGAATGAGGGAGTCAACCTCATTATCATTATATATTTTTATTATATTTGTATCCTTTTGTTTAATATCTTTTAACAAGGACTCTACTTCCTCTATGAGATCCTTTACATAAACTGCATCTTTATCTTTATTATTATCTGTAGGCCTACTCTCTATCTGACTAAGATAAATATCTACTTGTGCCTTGAGGGATGAAATGGCTTGAACTATAGGCTTAGATTTTTTATTAACTCTATCATGAAGGGCTTGTATCTCTGGGTCAGACATTTTCGCTGAAATTTGGCTAGAATGACCCAAGGACAAATGAAACCTTGAAGAAAGATGAAATAATGAAAGATAGCCTATCACCAGGCCAAATTATTTGATTTGAATTTTGAAAAGGTCTATTAGACAAAAAAAATAAAAAATTTGAAGTTGAAAGTGATCTAGGCCTATAATGCCTAACTTTGAAATTGAATTTTTTGAGGAAAAATGAGATATGGCCTACCACCAGGACAAATTATTTGATTTGAATTTTGAAAGGGTTTAGAAGACCACACACACAAAAACAAATTTTGAGGTTGAAAATGACCTAGGCCTAGGCCTAGGCCTAAGTTTGAGCTTGAATTTTTTAGGAAATCACTGTAATGGAAGGGTTAGGCAATGATGCATTGCTTACCTAACTCTCATACCAAATTTTGAATTAATTACACTAAGACTAACTAAACTTAGGACAAAAACACCAATAGGCTAGTCTCGATAGGCCCACGTGGCTTCTACCGTCTCTATTATTTTCTTATGTTCAAATAAATCTTAATTTTAAATGATTTTGACCTAATAATACACAAAATATCGAAAACTGCTATAAGCTTCGGAGATAGTTTGATTGTAATTTGCAATTGATAGGCACGAGTTATCAAGAACTTGCAACAAATCCGTTCGTTAAGACCAATATAGATTACACAATTGACGAAAATTTAATCTAAAGCAGATTAAATTAATTACAAAAAATTCTTTGAAAGATATAAGGATTTAAAAAATGATATATAAGTATAATTGTGAATCTACATTAGCCTTACCTGAATTTGTTGTTTCAAAGATTTTGTTGCTCTTTGAATAAGATTTTGATAGTCCTTAGATAACTCTGCCTCTTGGCTTTTGTAACCTAGCACTTAAAATCTTAGTTAGGGTAAATTTGATTGGTGAGAAGGTAAAGAGAATAGAGATAGATTGATAGTAAAAATATTTGAAAAGAAATGAAGAAATTTACCTCTATACCCTTTTACATTTTGATTATTAAATTTGATTTCACAAGCACGACTTAATAGGACGGATTTTGAATTTGAAGTGATTATAGTGATTTTTGGCGTTTAGGGAATTCTTGTAATTATACCCAGTTTTGGCAAAGTACAAATTCCACTAAATAATATTTGATACTTATGACTTTTTTATATCTTACATCCTAATACGGTACTAAAATAAAATAAAATAGAAGAGACATAAGCGAAAGTATATAATAGTTATTATATCCTAAAATAAACTAACAAAACAAGCAAAATAGAAGATATATATGTGGAAGTATATAATAGTTTTTATAATAGAACTCCATCGTTGAATGAAAAATATGTTCCCTTAAATTTTTTAAAGACCCCTCCTTAAAGAAAAGACTATGTTCATTTTCTTAATTCCCTCAATTCAAATCAGAAAAGGCTATGTTCCCTTTCACAAATTTTAGGATTTCTTCCTCGATGGAGAGACTATGTACCTTTAATTTTAAGACTTTCGTAGAAGGAAAGACTATGTTCCCTCCAGATTTTAAATTGAACTTCCTCCTTGAAGAAAAGACTATGTTTCTTTCTTAAATATTGAGACTTTTTCATTGAAGAAAAGACTATGCTCCTTTCTCAGATTTTAAGGTCTGTATATATGATGAATGCTTTTGTAAAACAACTCCATTTGGCCTAAGACTACCCTCAGATAAGTATTTTTCCACTGCCTAAGTCTCTAAAGAAATTTTATATTTATAAACCATCCTCTTATTTATTCGGGGGCTACTTATCGAAGAATGTTTACAAGGAAACACATCATCATATATCATGACGTTTTAAACCAATAACCAATGAACACAAAATAAATGTAGCTAATATATATATATATATAGTATCATAGGTTATATAATATATATATATATATATATATATATATATATATATATATATATATATATATATATATATATATATATATATAAATATATATAAATATATATATATATATATATATATATATATATATTGAAGTGCCTCCCCATGTTTTCGGTTCACGAGCCGCCACTG
>JABUQX010146864.1:0-12500 GCA_015478945.1 Trachelipus rathkii | reverse complement strand
TTCTGCGGTAAAAATGTCTCCTGATTAATAAAATGATATTTATTTTCGTGTACCTGTTATAGTTTTTTAGTTACATGCCTGGCCTTTTCGGGATGCTGACCATATATATATATATATATATATATATATATATATATATATCGTAAATATATATATATATATATATATATATATATATATATATATATATATATATATATATATATATATATATATATATATATATATATATATATATATATATAATTCGTATATGCAAAGAGAAAAGAAAATGCACCACAGATATTTCCTGCTTTCGCCATGGCTAAACATTTATTAAAATCATCTGAAGAGAATACCAAAATTCTCAATATCTAAAACATATAAGAAAGTGTAGGGAAGGAATAATAATAATAGCAATGATATTTGTAGCTTATTTTCTTTTAGAAGAAACAACTGACTAACGGCATTGATCGCGGGGGAGGGAAGGGGAGTGGTTAAGGTCCTCCTCCTCCCGATAAAAAAAAATATATAAATACACATGAAGAGACTTGCATGCATACAAACAAACACATTCGTACTTATGTACATACAAACCAACATAATCATGCTTACTAACAAATGAACATGAAGTTACTGATCTTAATAAGGCTATATACTTGAATAAATATTTTATATATATATATATATATATATATATATATATATATATATATATATATATATATATATTATTATTATATATAGATAATTTATATATATATATATATATATATATATATATATATATATATATATATATATATATATATATTGGGTGAACTGGAGACGGTTCCGAGCCGGATTCGGCGAACTGGGAGTTAAAACTTTTTCATGAAAGGGAACCGTTGTCTAATATGGCAAAGCAGGGAACCGTTTCTTAAAGTTTTGGTAACTCACCACTATATATATATATATATATATATATAGTATATATATATATATATATATATATATATATATATATATATATATATATATATATATATATTTATATATATATATATATATATATATATATATATATATAAAGTAATGGTGAAGTTGCCGGTGTAACTTGAATAATTTGCATTGTAAGAGGGAAGTTTTGTGCAAGTTCTTTTAATCAACTATTTAAGTTATTGTTGCTAAAAAAAAAGGGAGGAAAAAAATCAAATATTTAAGGGAAAAAAAAAAAGAGAGAGAGAGAGAGAGAGAGAGAGAGAGAGAGAGAGAGAGAGAGAGAGAGAGAGAGAGAGAGAGAGAGAGAGAGAGAGAGAGAATTATAATCATCATGATATTCTCACCGGCTGTTTAACGATTGGTTTTCTTCCATGAGGGTTTTGATGTTGTTGTGGTTGTTGTTGCTGTTGCTGCTGCTGCTGCTGCTGGTGATGATGGTGATGGGAAGGTACTTCGTGACGAGTTGTCATGTTTAATGACAACTAAACATTTTTTTTATTTATTTCTCTTTTAATTTAGAAGAAGTAAATTTAAAATTTAAATTGACGTGAACAAGACTCTTAACATGGAATTTGCGAATAGAGTTAATAACATAACTCTTCAATTATTTATACTGAAACTAGTTAATAGTCGTAACTAAATATTATTATTATTATTATATAAAATTGTATTAATTAAATAAAATTAGCACCATTGAAAAATCACTACACCAAATTATATTTTAAATCGGTCCTAATATTTAAAATTATCACGGCAGGATTATTATTCTTTCATTGAGGGGGTGTTTCAAGTAAGCCTCTAGCTGACCTTGACGTAACAGCGGTGAAGGAGATCTAATAGCTGCTTACGTGCAAGTGAGAATAAGTTGAAGAAAACAGTATTTATTCCTTCTCACGGACTCTGATACCCTCATGATTCGGCAACACTGAATTTCACGATTTCGATCATACTTCTCGGCGAAGGTCTTACAAAAAACAAGACAGAGATTAAAAAGCCGCATACTAAGAAATGGGGAAGCATCTAGCACCAGTCACAGCTGGCGATATTGGTGCTCCTGTTCATAACGCCAAATGCAGTCACCAATTTGCCAACTAAGCGGCCTCATCATCGCCAGGCGGTGGCACTGAAGGTAATGGCTCTTCTCTTTACTCCTGCGCATCATATACGTCACACATGTCTCCCCTTCCCTCTCTAATATATTCCCCATTTGCCTCCCGTCTTCCCTCAACAGATCATAAAAATGGGGTTGGGGGAGCGAACGTTCCTTCCAGTGACCTCCCACAAAACATCATTCAACTTATCATCGATGAGGAAAAGATTGAAAAAAAGGTTTAAAAAAAATAAAATAAAAAAAGATAAATAAAATCGCATAATTAATGCACAATTCTAACGAGCTAACACTGAGTAACAAAGCAAGCAATGAAAACATCTCTCTCAGCTGTTATTATTAAGGCGTGTTTTAAAAGAATGCATTTGTAATAATTTGGTATGCAAGACACAAAAACAAAAAGAATAAATAAAAAGAAAATCTCAAGCAATTTAATTTTCATGGAAGAATATCTTCATGTTATTGTTATTTGTAATATGTAATAACAAACACACACACAAACTATATATATATATATATATATATATATATATATATATATATATATATATATATATATATATATATATATATATATATATATATATATATATATATATATATATATATATATATATATATATATATATATATATATATATATATTTATATATATATATATATATATATATAATTATTATATATATATATATATATATATATATATATATATATTTATATATATATATATCCTTTGATAGGAAATTTTACTATCAGACCGGATACCAAAAATAACATGAATATTCTGCTATAATATCAACATATTTGATTGGTTACTAAGAGCTTAAATTAACCAATCAAATAATGTAAAATTTTTTTTTACTTAGAATGTAGAATGATATTTTTGGGGAGGTTCATACACAATCTTATACAAATAAAATTTTAGCTTAATCTGCGCATATTTATTAAATTTTTCCTAAGACATATTCAAATATTCAATGGCATAATTAAGAGTAGAAATTAAGCTAGAATTATCATTTTCATTCTGTTAACATTCTGGAAATAAAACTAATACGGTCTATTTATAGTAGCTGAATAATATAGCAGATAAGCCTTATTATGATCCACAAACACCAGAAACATTTTCATCAATATTTACAATTTATGTTTATCAATGTTTGCACATCTGCTTGCAACCAACGCAATTAATAAGAATAAAAGTATGTGTAATGATGAGCATAGCGGTTAAGTCTGGGGTCAGAGAGCTGGAACTGAGAATGGATGAGATTGTGTGGAAAGATGAATTACAGGAGCTCTCCTCAAAGGAGTAAGTATATGAATAGAAGGAGTTCAGAAGAGTAGTGTTCATTGTTATAGTAGTAGTAGTAGTAGTAGTATTAGGAGAGAGATACATAGCTCGATGGCCAGAAAGAGATTGGAGAGTTAGCTGGAACAGGAAAAATGTAAAGTTAAAAAGACACACACTCCAACTTTTCAATAAGAGAAGCATTTGTGGAACCACCCGAAATGTGCTGCATACTCCATACAAGGGCGAATACCGTCCCTATATAGAGAAACCAACTAGGAGATAGAAGTTAATGAAGGAGTCTCAGAACACCCATCTATTAGAAGCTTGTTCAGCAAGAGACCATGTGATATCTTGTCAAGAAAGATCACTACAAAAGGAAATAATAACAGTTCATAACACAAGGTTTGTTTTTCTTTTTTCCAAATGATTACGAGTTGTACTGATGATTATGTAAAGTAGATAGATGAAGTAACAGTTTTTGAGGCACCGAAAACCCCATTTTCTTTGCCCCAAGTAGAGATAGGTTCAAGGTCACACAACTAGTCTTCAAAATGAAAGGAATTATGAATGGTGGAGTAATTGACATAAGAGTGGAAAGGAGGTGAGTGTCAGATCAGATAGAAGATCATTAATGAAAAGGTGAAAAAAAAAGACTTGGTGACAGAACATAACCCTGAGGAACACCACAATCAGCAGATTTAATGGACGAATGGTGAGCGTCTACAACAGCAACTATAGAATGGAGGAATAAAAATCAGAACCTAAAGAAGGAAGAACTTAAGAAATCAAAAACTTCATGACAGGTTTCATCAAAAACTTTCAAAATGTTCAATCAAAGCAAAAGATTCACCAAAACGCAGAAGAGCAGAGGACAAACGAGTAAGAGATCAGAGATAAGATAACCATACTGGCGATCTAACACAAGAGTAGAGATTTAAGAGGTTTACAAATCTTTCAGTTAAAAATACATTCAAAATCTTTGGTACAGTTCTTAGAGCGAAAATGATAAGACAAGAGTTAGAGGAAAGAAATTAGCTTCCTTCTTCGACAAAGGCTCCATAAGCAATTAGCAAAAGTTGAATTATTTATTTATTATTATTATTATTATTATTATTATTATTATTATTATTATTATTATTATTATTATTATTATTATTATTATTATTATTAATTTATATATATATATATATATATATATATATATATATATATATATATATATATATATATATATATATATATATATATATATATATATATATATATATATATGTCACTATATTTAGTGAGATATATATATATATATATATATATATATATATATATATATATATATATATATGGCATTATGTTCGTGAGACTACGATAATCTACTCGATCAAACCCTGCTCTGGAACTTCATCCTTGGACAAGAATTACATGTTGGATCAGCAAGGACAACCACTCAACAGATTTTCATACATCTACGTTTCTCCTCACCTCCTGCGGGAGGTGCGATCCTCGGGATCGTCACCCCAGCATTGTCTAGGTTTACACCATTTCTCCACCTTTTTGAACTTGGGGTGCGTAAAATTAAACCTCAAATTCAGAGAATCTATCGGCCCTAAATGTAATAGACCACTCAGGTGTGGAGAAACCTCAGTATTGTTCAATACATGCCAACTCTGGAATCGCTTAAAATGCACCAACCTTCAAACCCATGATCAATATTCTCAACCCATATCCCTCCATTCCCATAACTCGACTTACTCAATTAAATAACAACTGTATAAAAAATAAAGAACCGCACTACACCCTAACTATATACAACATACACATAACACTTATTCAGGAATCCAACCTTACCCAAAACAATTATTTTCCTGAATTTCTTAACTATAAAACCCTAAGACAAGACACAAATCACACACAACTCCTCTTAAGAAAAAAAAAAAAAAAAAAAAATTAGTTACTATTTATATCCCTCCATCTTCATCCCAACACTACTTACAAGATTATTTTCCTCACCTGTCTCCCTTAGCATAATACAACAATTTAATATTAGCTGGGTACTTCATTACACACCACCCCGCATTGCTTACACACACACACACACACACACACACACACACACACACACACACACACACACACACACACACACACACACACACACACCCACACAAATCCCCCAATTCACCATACCTCTCTGATTTCTCCTTTTTCCAACTCCAACAATATTAAAGTCCTCTACAGACTCCATGAAATTTGTTCGACCAACCGCATGTGTATCTCTATTACCAATCATACTTAATATTAAGATTTTCCTATAGCTGTTTTTACATCTTTCAACAAAGCAATAAAACACTACAATAAAATAATTCAAAAAGCATCTAAAAAATTTATCCCAAATGACCACTGCAAACAATTCAAACTCACCAGAAATTAACACTTTCATTAAACGAAGAAACCAACTCTAAACGAAATAAACAACCGAATCAAGACCAATCAAGACCTTAATAATAAAATAAACAATCTCTAATCAACTTAACTCGGAAAAAGAGTTGACAACAGTATACACAAACACTACACCACAATACAACACTACACAAATATTCAGAACAATAAAAGAAATCCACACTTCACACACACACACACATTCACCACCAACCCACAAGCCATATATAAACAAAAAATCCCAGCCCAAAAAACCAATGCAATATTCTTGTTACACTATTCAAAAATTAAGTTATACACCCAAAGACAGACAAATAATTAAACAGCTTAAAAGTTTGAAAACCAACCAACATTCACTTCCCTTAGAAGTATTCAACATTATTATAAACCATAAAAACTCGCATGCAGTAAGAACCAACCATATATCCAATGTTCACCTTAAACACCTAGGAACCAATAAACAAATGCTATCACAACCCCAACACAAATATTTAACATTACATGGCAAACCAATACTCTACCACCTTTTTTGGAAGCACGCCCATATAATACCAATATTAAAACCAAATAAACCACTTAATAACCCACCTTTGTACAGCCCTATATCATTACTTTATACAATATCCAAAGTAATTAAAAATTTAATCCTCTTTTGAATTTCCACCCCCCCCCCCTTATCCCTCTATCAGACTCGCAATATGGTTTTCAACAAAAGCATTCTACTATCACCCTCCTAACTAATTTAACCCATAACAGTCTCATGGGCTTTAACCAAACACCAGACTCCCCCCATCCCAATGTACTCTTCTTGTATCAATAGACATGACATCAACAAGGCATTTGATTGTCCACCATCGCCTATACATAGACAAGTCTTAAACACAGACCAGACATAACCATGAAAGACAAAAAAAAAAAAAAAAAAAAGCAAATTTCTTATCCAGGGGTACACCTAACACCTAGAGTCACCCAAGGACACCACTCTTCCTGTTGATACAAATTATATAATGGAGTCGCCCAGAGAGACATTTTTTCACCTCACACCTTTTAGCCATTTTATCTGCTATGTATGGGACCTCCCTATTCCATCTTCCCCCTCTCTATTGGGGGACTCTGTGCTTGATGATCGGCACAATCACAGCTCAAAGTTTTCTGTTACGTAGCAAGCAGAGAACTACAATTAAACATAAATCAACTATCAACAATTTGGCAAACAATGAACAGAATGACTGCATCTGAACTCAAATATCATTATTATTACCTTACTCACCCCAGACAGAAGAGAATCTAACAGCCACTCAGCAATATTCCTATCAAACAATAGACTCCCTCCTATAAGTAATCAACCCACCATCCTAGGTTTAACCTTGACACTCTTTGACTTTCATCCCCCCCCCCATCAACAATCACTTCAAGGGCCACACAAATTAAATGCACTGAAAACACAAACTGGAGCAAACCTTGGCCAACATAAAAACTCTCACGATAGTATACAGACAATACATCATCCCCTTCCCAAATTATGCATCACCTTGCTGGACTCTCATCTTATCACAATCCAATTTTCAGAAATGAGAAATCGAGCAAAATAAAGCTCTCAGGATAATAACAGGCTGCTTTCCCTCCATGCCCATCCATCATCTACTAACTGAAAAAAAAATTTCCCTATAAAAGCCCATCTTTTCATGATAGGTTGTCAATTTTACAGTAAATCTCTTTCTCTCTCTCAACAGACCACCCCATTTACCAAACATTACAACAATCACCTGCATCTAGATGGAAATAAAATCACACCAGCATTATACTACTTTAACATATACAACACACTTCCTCCCTCCACTGCCAGATAGCACCATTTTCAAGCACATTCATACCAAATTAACTCACAGAACAATTTCCGCACATCCAAATAACACCATACTCCAAAAGTACATTCATCCAAAATATCTTATACAGAAACTCTGGACCACCAAACATGAGTATGTCATGTTCCCACTCTGGCCAGCACCCCCACCCCTCCCACTGTCAAATATGTCCCTCCCAAACAAATGATGACAGAAAGCATCTCTTAATAGATTGCTGTGATTTTGCAAATATTAGACAACTTCAGAACTCTTGCTTTAATAGATCTCAGGGCCAGGCTTACAATGGTGGCGGAATTTCTCAGGGTATCCCGCTTCTCAAAGTAAAGTATGCACAATAAATAATTAATATAAAGCCACTACATACCTTTCCTGTCTTTTTATCCCTTGGTTGTTGAGTGTCACCATTCATTTTTGGTCTGTGATGTTGAAGTTGCCTGTGATGATGCCTTGGGTCATTACTTATTCCACAATTTAATGTTTCAGACCCTCCAGATATCCCATTCATAGTTATGTATAGTTGTTACCCAACACTTCATAGATGTGCAAACTTAAAAAAAAAATAAAATAAATATATATATATATATATATATATATATATATATATATATATATATATATATATATATATATATAAAGAGAGTAAGAGGAGAGAAAGAGTATATATATATGTAGGTTAGTTATATATATATAAAAATATATATATATATATATATATATATACATATATAAGTATATATATAGATATATATATATATATATATATATATATATATATATATATATATATATATATATATATATATATATATATATATACTGTATATATATATATATATATATATATATATTTATATATATATATATATATATATATATATATATATATATATATATATATATATATATATATATATATATATATATATATATATATATATATATATATATATAATTCTTTTTTGCATTAATGTACAGGATCCACCACTGCCCACAGAAAAGTGACCACACTGGGTTGAATAATCAACTCCATCCATGGGAGGGTCCTGGCTTATACATATTTTAAATGTCAAAGAAAATTTGGATGGCGAAATGAATATTCAATCAAAAATAAGTAAAAAACTAAATAAAAAAAGATGTCCTTATATTATAAATATTATTATTATTACATAACAAAATTATATATTATAAAGAATATTCAATTCTTGAAGATAAGAGAAAATAGTTCCTGTTAAAGTGAGTGGATTCAGACAAGATATGGAATAACCTTTTAGAAGGGGTTATGGGCCATAATGTAGAAAAATGACGACAGCGAATGGGGTCCAGTTGGTGACAATCAATGGAAGGTATGGTGAACAGATTGCGGGGTATGGCAATGGCAAAATTTGCAGATGGGAGGAGGGTCCTGTGATATGTAGTGGCTGTGAGTGATATTGGTGTGGCCAATATGGTGTAGTGGTGGTGCCAATGCCAGGGCCCTACCATGAATAAATCAATGATTGTTCAAATATATTTTTCTCCCCCTGCATTAATGATTTATTCTTTAGGCATTATTAAAGTATCTTTTCGGTTGATATATTTTGTTTATTCTGATTTTGTGGCGGTGTTGAGGAATTTTTTTTCAATTGATCCTATCAACCCCACTACAGGCATAAAAGGATAAGCTAATCTGTGAGTCTTTTTTATAACCAATAGTCATCCCCTTATTCCCATGATGAAATGCTTTAATATGATCTATTCATATTAAAGTATGGATGACTTATAAATTGTCTTTTTCATAGCTCTTCAACATGACAACTTTAGCAACTTTTACTTTAAAATTCAGCAAGTCAGCCCACTAACAGAAGAACCCCTTAACAGAGGATACACTCCATCAAGGGTATTTATCTAATATAACGCTGATTATTATTTATATTGATATATCATTGTCACATCTGTTAGTCATAAAATTAACTGTAATTAACAACAGCTGTTCTATTTATTATTATTATATATGTATCAATTATTATTTATATATTTATATATATTTTTATTATTATTATTATTATTATTATTATTATTATTATTATTATTAAAGCAAGTGAATATAACAATATTCACAGGTTCTAGTCTTGGGATTCATATAGCCAATTTTGAAGCTCAATCTTCTAGTATTGGGCTGGAATTTTAGGATCTATTCACAGATTCAATCTATTGTTGAACACCAAGTTAAAATCAGAGAAGACGCAACATCCTTTGTCTTCCCATGCTGAACTTAACTTTGAAGAACACGACTATAGATTCTTCAGACAAATTTAAGTACAACTTTATTTAGTTTTTTGCATCCTTTTGACGCCATGTACAGAAATGCCACACCTCTTGCTCTCTCTGATTAGGAGCAACATGGGATTGCGTTTTTTTTTTATCGGAAACTAATTAAATAATTCAATTTCAGCAAACAAGCTAATTACTTGTCTTTGTCACAGCTAAATAATAAAATTGTTTTTTGTTTTTTTATAGATTGGAAAATCTACGGTATTACTTGTCGCTTAATAAAACGATTATTGGTTTTCTCAATTCCCCAAAGGCCAGGAACCATAAGGCTAAGGACCCTAATTTCCCTAACTATCAAACTTCCTGTCTTTCTGTCTCTGAACTCTGTTGTTGTATATTTTAAGTAGTGCGTGGGAGATACAGTTCTGGGAATATATTATTTGGGGGGGCACTATTAGGTTACACCCTCGGATTGCCAGACTCCACCATCCCTGGGGTTACATGTTCATTTTTTTATATATAAAAGACTCTCCCATACAATGAGGGCGTGCAATTATCATCTCTTGCAAGCGCTTTCGTTGGTGAGAGGACGACCACTCACCAATGTTCGGCTTTATATTTCTTAAGTTTCGCCCATCCCTGATCACTCGTCCAACACTTGTCAATAAGACTGGAAGCCTTGTCAGAGAGCAGGATAGTAATCAGTTGATGGGAGGCGACCATGTCGAATGGCATCTGGGAGGTACCTAGAACAGCTCCGAAAAGAAGATGCAGCTGTTTTGGCCTCTCTGTCAGTAATTTCCTTGCAAGTTACCCCCATGTGAGAGGGGGTCCAACATAGTATGACATTTCTTACGAGAGTGGAGCAGCCAAAGAAATTGCTGTACAGGGGATACCATTGTTTTTTTTTAATATAAGACTTTTAAGCACCATGAGAATGCTGAGCAAATCTGAATGAATAACATAAGAGTGGTCTTGATTAGGGAATAAAATTCGAGAAAGGGCAATCATTATAGCCATTAATTTTATTTTTAATTGACGTAAAAATTGAAGTGTGATGGGGGAGGGTACAGGATAGGTTGAGATCAGGAAAGACAGCAGATGCACCCACACTGTCCCCTGTTTTAGAGCTGTCAGTAAACACGGGTAAATCTACAGTGAACTGCAGAATGAGACGGGAATGATACCTTTAACAAGGCAGCAGGGTAGCAAGATTTGGAGAGAGGTTCAGGACCAGGCAAATGTTGGGAACAGGGAATAACCAAGGTGTATACCCTTCAACATAAGAAAATGGCAGCACCTTTTGCAAAGAGATATTGAGAAAGTTTAGAATGTTACAAGATGTGTTTGCAAAGGGCCAGTACGGTAAGCAGGATTCTGAGGTACCTCAAGCAAAATCAGTGTTAAAGCAGATGGTATTGGGGTTTGGAAGTGAAGACAAGTTATGCACATAATGTATTCCCTTCAGGAAGGGAATACATCATGGCAGGTTTCCTTTTAGCCTATCGTGGTTAAGAGGTAAAACTCTTGGCATAACATCCAAAAGGGTAAGGGTTCAAACCCACTCTGGGACTTTTGAAAAATACAAATAAAAGCACGACTTAAGTGCCAATTTACTGTATACCTATTAAGCTCCTGAATAAAATTTACCCAAGTGTTGCCTCTGACCCGAGTGTAGGCTGGGAGACCTGTCTGGAGGTTAGATGTCAATGACATGCCTTCACTCCTCTTGGGAAGCAAAGCTTTCAGGAGGAACTCCTGAACCTTTTGCCTATCGTGGTTAAGAGGTAGGGTAAAACACTCTTGGCATAACATCCAAAAGGGTAAGGGTTCAAACCCACTTGAACTTTTGAAAATACAAATAAAAGTAATAGCCTTAAGTGCCACTTTACTGTATACCTATTAAGCTCCTGAATATAAAAATTACCAAGTGTTGCCTCTGACCCGAGCGTGAGCGGGGAGGTCTGGGGAGATCTGTCTGGTGGATAGATGTTAATGACATGCCTTCACTTTTTGGGAAGCAAAGCTTTCAGAGGAACCTGGCAGTTCCTTTTAGCCTATCGTGGTTAAGAGGTAACACTCTTGGCATAACATCCAAAAGGGTAAGGGTTCAAACCCACTCTGGGACTTTTGAAAAATATATATATATATATATATAGCAGAGCGCGGGCGCCACCGAGTTGCAGCCTATGCGCTTCATGGCTGATTCACACTCCAGAGGCGCATTGGCTAAACAATTTTAAAAAGGCTGACTAAGCAAAGGCACAGCCAATTCTCTGCGCCTAAAGCCGCACCTAAGAACAGGAACAAAGCATTTTTTGTACCCTTAAAAGTTAGAACTTAGAAGCGTGGCAAACTTGTATCATTCTAAAAACCAGTAAACTTTTTAGTATATATATATATATATATATATATATATATATATATATATATATATATATATATATATATATGTATATATATATATATATATATATATATATATATATATATATATATTTGAAGCGGTGCAATGAAAACGCGAAAGCGTTTCAATGATAAATGCGAAACGGCAGAACACCCAAATTCCGATAATTGAACATGCTGAGAGATA
>JABUQX010146863.1:2500-5000 GCA_015478945.1 Trachelipus rathkii | reverse complement strand
TCATTTTCTTTTACGAAGAGGTTTAATTAACGTCATCGTCAGCCGAAAATATGAAGAAATTAAAAGATACAAATCTGAAATAGGTCAAAGATAACAAAGTACATCACACGTTGTTTCAGAACTCTTCAAAAGCATCACTGTCACAACCATAATGAATACAATTCAATATTCAAGCAGTGATGACGAAGATGAGCAAGTGTTAAGAAGGCATAAAAAATCTTTAAAAAAGCACGTCAAAGAGAAACCTAAATCTCTTGACAAAGATCCCCTTGTTTGGTGGTGGATTGGTGGATGCATGCAAAGACGTTTCCTGATCTTTCATATATAGCTAGCAAGAACTTACCTTGCTTGTCCGCCATCAAGTGTTGCCAGTGAATGTCTCTTTAATGGTGCAGGTCCTATCTATGATGAAAAAGATATCATAATAAATGCTAATTATTTTTGAATTACGACTTTCCAATAATTGATTTCAACAATTGATTTTGCCTTCAACTATAGTTCTCTAAATTAATGAAGTGGATTCTCGCTTTTATAGAGTGGTGGTTGAAAAAAGAGGTTATGTATAAGATATGAATAAGAGTGAATCCTCTTCCCGCATCTTGGAATTTGAATGTATTTCATTCATTCAAATTTCATATTGCTGCTGAACCCTTCTTCCAACAAAAGCAAATGTTCCAGTTATAGTTCAATAAGGGGCACATTAAAGGATATATATAATATTCGGTTTGGCATTTTCTTTGTCATTGGTATTGGCATTGGCATTGCCAACGGCATTGCTAACGGCATTGCCAACGGCATTCGAGAATATTAAGAAAATTATTCAAATTCACTTTTGCATTTGTTAATATTAAAAAATTATATTCGCTAATATTAAAAAAATAAATATTCGCATTCTTTAATATTTGAAAAGGATGTTTGGTTTATCTCATATATATATATATATATATATATAAATATATATATATATATATTATATATTATATATATATATATATATATTATTATTATTATTATATATTATTATTATTAAATATAGATATTATTATTATATATATATTTATATATATATATATATATATATATTATATATATATATATATATATATATATATATTATTATTATATATATATATATATATATATATATATATATATATATATTATTATTATTATATAATATACATTAATATTATTATTATTATAAGATATATATATATATATATATTATATTATATATATATATATATTATTATATATATATATATATTATTATATAACCGAATCAAAAAATGTATAAGTAGAGCTAAAAAGCAACAAGTTTATTATATAAAGAAAGTTATAAAGATATTTATTTACTATATTGGATATATAAATATATATATTTTTTTATATATGTATATATATATATATATATATATATATATATATATATATATATATATATATATATATATATATATAAATATATATATTTTTTTATATATATATATATATATATATATATATATATATATATATATATATATATATATATATATATATATATATATATATATATATATATATATAAATGTAACATCTGGTAGGAAAAAGGCTAGACATTTTCATTAGACTCATCATAATTCTTAAATTTCAAAGTAGATCAAAATTAATGATTGACGCGTCATAATACGTGGAAATATAAGTGGAAATCAAGGAAAGTGGGGAAAATATTTGACAGTGTGTTTCAGACTTTACGTTTTTTTGAGTACCTGAGAGAATGAGCATTGAGGCTAAGTTTGGGGTCAGTGAGAGTTGGGGAAAGAACTGATGAGGAGGTGTAGAGAGACGTACATCAGACACAGTTATGATTTGATTCTAGAATTTGAACATATCTTTTAATGTACCTTCACTGTCTTTCACTATGGTAATTAGATGTCAGATTTTTATATTGAATAAAGAGATTTCTTCTGCTTCCATTCAATATATTAATTTCATAGTTTCCCTAGTCGTCTAAAGTATTAATAGGAAAGAGAATGTTACTAATATTATTAATATATTATTATTATTATTATTATTATTATTATTATTATTATTATTATTATTATTATTATTATTATTATTATTATTATTATTATTATTATTATTATTATTATTATTATTATTATTATTATTATTATTATTATTATTATTATTATTATTATTATTATTATTATTATTATTATTATTATTATTATTATTATTATTATAATAAAGTAAAGTAATATTCTATTAGATAAGTTTGCTCCTTTAGATAAATTTATTGATTTAGATAAGTTTGTTTTTTAGATAAATTTATTTTCCAATAGCTAGCTATTTTAATTTATGACCAATAATTATTTTTCCTCCTAATCTCTCTCTCTCTCTCTCTTAAGGCTTAAAATTAAGACATTAACCTTGAATTGCAGTGATAATTAAGACAAAAACTAAAATATATTAACAACATTTCGGGTCTTAAATGTATTATATACAACGGGAGAAC
>JABUQX010146862.1:17500-25498 GCA_015478945.1 Trachelipus rathkii | reverse complement strand
GTTGTACTTCGTTCAGTTGGAATTTGGGTGTTTAACCGTTTTCGCATTTATCATTGAAACGCTTTCGCGTTTTCGTGCGCCACTTCATAAATATATATATATATATATATATATATATATATATATATATATATATATATATATATATATATATATATATATATATATATATATATATATATATATATATATATATATATATATATATATATATATATATATATATATATATATATATATATATATAGGAGTCAGGCCGGGTCGGAGCGGTACGGAGTCGAGTCGAGTGGGGCCGGGCCAGGTCAGGTCGGAATCGGAGCTGGAGTCGTAGCGTGTAAAAAACGATTCCTTCCAGAATCGTTTTCGACTCAAATATGAACCCTTTCATGGTTCGTAATAATAATAATAATAATAATAATAATAATAATAATAATAATAATAATAATAATAATAATAATAATAATAATAATAATAATAATAATAATAATAATAATAATTACATCGTTAGTCGGTCGATCAATCGAACACATGGTTCGATTGGCCCGGTCTCACGTTAGGCCTAAATCGACCGTTCGGGAGCTGGAACAACGGCGTAACCCAATTATTTCACCTGCGCTCTCGGGGAAGGTACCCCCTGTATAAAACCTAGCAACTTGAAAACTCGCATGTGATCAGTTTACCATACCAATAGCTCATATACAAAGTTCCATTATGATATCTCAAGCCGTCTTCGATAAATCGGTGTGAGCTACGCCGCTGTTCTCCTACTACTTTTGTTGCTGCGACTGCTGCTTCATGCCACTGTGATAAGACTTTTTTTTTTTTAGCAACATTCATATATGTGCTTGTAGTAGATAAAGATATGATGGCGAACGAACCTAAACTACCTTGTTTTGCAGTTGGTGGGAAATAGTACACAATGTTAAGATTTTTTGTTTTGAATACACAAGGGTAGGCACAACCAGACTATTTTTAATTAAAGTTAGAGAATATAGGAAGTTTTATGGGTCACTTAAAGGAATGACACCACAATGAATGACGACAGAGCCTTGGCTTGTTAAGTTTCTCTGCCTTAGATTATAAAAAATTAATTTGTTCCTTTTCAATTTTTATTAAAAATCTTTTTAAAAGCTACAAAGTAGTAATTACATTATCTTCTAGTTTCTAGACACGTAAAATTATGAAAATAAAGGTCAATTAAGAACTCGCTAACATTTACATTGCTTAAATCTTATTTATTTCAAAATTTATAGGGGCAAAGACAATTTAGCTCTCTCTAATTATTTATTATTTACATAACTTAATAATTTTCAAAAAAGATTTTCATCTCCAAATTTAGGGTAAAAGCTGTCCCCCTTGCCTACTGTCATGTAAACACATGTTGTTTACAACATTTTTCTATATACCACATCATTTGACCTCTGGGTAAAATCATTGATCTGTGTATGCAAATTGGGCATAACTTGTCCAGAGATAAAATGTTTGGGAATATATATATATATATATATATATATATATATATATATATATATATATATATATATATATATATATATATATATATATATATATATATATATATATATATATAAAAATATAGATAATCGTCCTATATATATATATATAGATATATATACATATATACCAATATCTATATATATATATATATATATACAACCCGTACTGGCACAATTATTATGGATTTTTCAAAAAATTTCAAATTTTCAACAAAAGGGTAAAAAAAATAAAGTTAATTGATAAAAAAAACATTTATTTGGGTGCTATATGATGGTGTTGTATATGATATATTGTTTAATAAGCAGTTTGGCCACCTTTTGCATGAATAAGTGCTTTAACACGTCTTGGCATGCCAGTGATCAAAGTTCTGCACATTTCTTGAATTCGCGGAGATCGAAACCAAACTTCAATAAGACGTTCTATAAGTTGTTGTTTGGTCGTAATGGGCTGTTTATGTATTTCATCCTTGAGTATGCACCATAAACTCTCTATAGGATTCATGTCTGGAGAATTTCCAGCCCATGGGAGCACCTGAACGCCATTTTCTGTGCACCATTTCTTCACCGATTTTGCAGTATGGCATGGAGCAGAGTCTTGTTGAAATATCCAAGGACTTTCACCATACCATTCCCTTATTTGAGGTAACAAACGACCTTTAAGTACCTCTATGTACTTAAATTGGTCCATGGTTCCATCAACAATGTGTAAACGGCTTGTTCCATGCACAGAAATAGCTCCCCACACCATGATTTTTGTTGGAAATTTTATTGTTTTCTTCAGACATTGAGCTAAAAATTCTTCACCAGCTCGTCTTCGAACAGTCTGAACACGGTCATCAAGTACTGCGATGGTTGATTCGTCAGAGAAGACTACCTACATGAAAAAAGAAAATATACAGTTCATACAGTCAAGAGAACTAACTACCTACATGAATATAAATAATATACAGTACAGTTAAAAAAAATACTGTCACAGATACTGTAACAGAAAATATTCCTATATCCACTAATAAATTATTTTTATGCACCACAACTTCTAATAATAATTAATGATCTTTTGTCCAATACAAGTTAACTATAGATGTGTCATTCTTACCTTTTCCCATTGCTCGGAAGTCCACTCAACATGGTTCTTAGCCCAGGCATAACGTGTCTTCATCATCATCTCTGTAAGTCGAGGCTTCTTTCTCGGGCGATACGCTTTCAATCCAACTTCCAAAAGCCTCTTGTTCACTGTTCTTCGGGCAAGAATAACACCCTCCGCAGCCAGTTGAAAAGAAATCTGTTTGCAAGTTAATCTTCTGTTAAGAAGAGCCTCTTTTATTATCTTTCTATCCATTCTAGGAGTTGTTTTACGTTTCCGACCACATTTTCCAACCCTACTCGAGTTCAAATTTTGACTGTTTTCCATTTTCTTTTTAATATTGCTAACTGATTGAGTTGATACATTCAATTTTTTGGCTATTTCTTTCTGTTTTAGCGTACCTACACTTAATAGAACATTTATTTGTCCAACTTTGCGTGGACTCAAGTCCTTAAATTTACCCATTTTCTAAAGTTTCTAAATAGCATAGATTTGTTAAAAAATATAAAGACAAAGTCTATTTTTATAAATCACATCTGGGAACAATACATATTACTGCAAAAATAAAAATTAAAAGTCTATAAGAGGCAGAAAATTCAACTTCACAAAGCCAAACTAATACACAGAATGATTTCGTCAAAATCTCGTGCGCGGACTAATACACGTGGGTCCAAGTTATTTCTACAGTGTTGCCAGATTTACTCGAATATTAGACTAAAAGTCTCTAAAAATTAATGTTTAATAGTTGTTCGGTGCTATTGTATAAAAATAAAATGATTGCAATAATTTAAATACATTTTGTTGACCATTTTGTTGAAAATTTGAAATTTTTTGAAAAATCCATAATGAAATTGTGCCAATTACTGTATATATATATATATATATATATATATATATATATATATATATATATATATATATATATATATATATATATATATATATATATATATATATATTTTCGATTGATAGAAGTGTATAAATATTTGTATCTATATTTGGATATGTATATATATATAAAAATATATATCATATATATATATATATATATATATATATATATATATATATATAATATATATATATTTTTAAAAAAAAAAATAGAGATTTATATATATATAACAATAATACTAGATATATATGTAAATATAATAATAATAATAATAATTAATAATAATATATATATATATATATATATATATATAAATATATATATATATATATATATATATATATATATATATATATATATATATATATATATATATATATATATATATATATATATATATATATATATATATATATATATATATTTGCGTATCCAGAATTTTTTTCGGGGGCCAGACAAAAATCGTTTCTTATATATATATATATATATATATATATATATATATATATATATATATATATATATATATATATATATATATATATATATATATATATATATATATATATATATATATATATATATATATATATATATATATAAAGTGGAAGGACCAAATATTAAATTTCTAAGAAAAAATGGGAGTAATTTATATAAATTACTAAAATCATCTTACCTAAATTGTTAACTTTAATCGCCGGGCATGAGAGTGAGCAAAATCCAAGATAACATCTTCAGTTTTTATGTCAATATTTCGATGTATGTAGAGGAGGGCAAGTCCAGTAAGTCTTTCATCTCCAATAGTATTTCTCAAGTAGCTTTTCAGAAGTCTTAATGTTGAAAAGCTTCTTTCTACTGAAGCAGTAGACACGGGTAAAATTGCCAGTATTTGCAACAAGATGTAAATATTTGGAAATTGTGACTGCGAACAAGAAACTAGTCCGTCTATTGCTGTTTTTGGACGATCTGTGCTGTGATGCCATTTCAACTTCCATAAATCCCATTCTGCTTTTACTAAATCTTCTATTAGGCTTTCGAGATCTTCCTTGTAAAATGTTACACAATCTTTTATCTTCTCATATGGCACATTACACCTGTTCGGTATGACAAATTGCAAGGAAGAAATAATTTCTTTATGATTTAAAAACCTCTCTCCTAATGCTGATATTAAATCATCCAAAAATGGTATAAAAATGGATGTACAATAATAAGTTTGTGGGTCGGAAGTAGGAATGTTGGGTCTGTATTTTTGGAACTTGTTAATTCTTGGTACAGCAATTTCAATACCCAGCTCTGATACGCTTACACATTCTTCAAAAATCTGCTGAAATTCTAATGTTGCATTTTCTCTGATGGCTTCAAGTTTAGTTTTAACTAAAGGACTTACAAGATTATATAAAATTAATTTAACCTCTGCACTTTATATTATTAACAGATATGATACTTAAAATTTTTTAGTGTCTAGAAAATTTTGGGGGGTGATGGTTACTGGATATACCGACTACATATATATATATATATATATATATATATATATATATATATATATATATATATATATATATATATATATATATATATATATATATATATAAAATAATATATATATATATATATATATATATATATATATATATATCAGGCTTGGGTTCAAGTACAAGTACTTGTACTTGTACTTGTACTTAAGTGCATTTTTTGGAGTACTTGTATTAGTACGGTTTCTAAAGCCATGTACTTGTACTTGTGCTTGCACCTCTTGTACTTGAAATTTTATAAGTAGCAAGTACTTTTGGCATTTTTAACGCCAATATTTTTTTATCATTTTTCTACGTATTGATATTATTATTTCTTTTGTATTCTAAATAAAAAGTTTCTATTTACGAATATAAAGTATGTCATTATATATATATATATATATATATATATATATATATATATATATATATATATATATATATATATATATATATATATATATATATATATATATATATATATATATATATATATATATATATATATATATATATATATATATATATATATATATATATATAGACTATATAATAGCAGTATATAACCAAACAATTTGAACAATTTAAATTAGTTATTAGCCACTTGTTTCAGGTAGATCCTTCTTCCCATTTTCCAAGACAATATAATGATAAAGGTACTAAGGCAAATATTATACAAAATTAATTAAGTTAAATAATATAAAGTTGAAATTAATAAACCATATAGATAAATTAATGATTACAATGTGTGTTTAGGGTTCGCTGATTTAAACAAATCTCACTTCAGTATTAAAGATTATTAAAGCTTAGATTTTCATTTAAGGATAGTTTGAAATGCTAAATATACAAGGATTTAAACAATTGAAGATCGGGGTTCCTCAGTTTGGCTAATATTCCAAAATTCATATCTATTATATGGTCGTTTTCTGAAGAGAATGATCATTTATAGCTGAATAGGGGGATGGTGTAAATGGTCTAGAGTGAAATACCTTTAAGCTCATCAATACGTATGGAAGGCTTCGTATTGTCTTTCTATGTAGGTGTTATCGCAGTCACGCACTTGTAATGATATATTACTGATGAACATAGAGGTGAAGGGAGTTTATCTTTAAATTTAAAATATTTCCAATTTTGTTTTTCACTCGAAAATCTAAATCTAAATTTAAACTATGTAAAGTTTGTTTTTAAAACCAGGTCAATCTATATGTCGAATTTCGTAACTGATTTTCCCCAGAAAAGGCAACCTCATATACAAAATATCATAGGAGCTGTTAATTTAGCCTGATTTGTCTTTAATGTGGATAAGATAATTTTCGAAAAGTTGAATAATTTCTTTCACAACTCATTCTTCAGAACTAATGTTTTCAGGAAATCAAGTTCTTTTTGTAAAATTAACATGGAATGACGAAATTTTATATCACCTAGCTAAGGTTTTAGTTAAGTTGATTTTAAAAATAATAGAGATGAATATTTTCGTATTCTATATATCTATACAGTAAAGTATATAGAGATGGTGATTGATTGGATTTGAAGATTGTGTAACAAAGCGATTTATGGAGGGTATAGTTCCGGGGATTGGAGAGCAATAATAGTACCCTTATATAAGGGTAGGTGGGATAAGGTAGCTGTAGGTATTATAGGAGAATTAGTTTTTTGAGTATTGTATGGAAGATATATGCTAATATTTTGGTCGAAAGAGTGCGTCGAGTGACTGACGGACTGATTGGTGAAGAACAAGGTGCGTTTAGTAATGGTATAGAATGTGTGGATAAAATCTTTACATTGAAACAAATGATTGGGAAAGAGGGAGGAGAAGAATAAATTGTATTTAGGTTTTATGCATTTGCAACAGGCGTACGATGGGGATTAATGGGGAAGCTCTATGGCAGGTGTTAGTCATATATGATGTTGGTGGTAAGCTTCTGAATGGAGTCAAAAGTATGTATGATGATAGTGAAGCTTGTGAAAGAATAAATAGAGTCGAAAGTGATTGGTTTAATATTAATAGCAGAGTGAGGCAGGGATGGGTTATGTCTCCTCGGTTATTCAATTTGTATATGGATAGGGTTATGAAAGAATTAGAAATAGGGGTGGCAGGGGATGGTGTTAAAATGATGGAAAATGGAAGAAAGTGGAGGGGTCCATACCTATTATATGCGGATGATTTGATTTTGTGTGGCGAATCTTGACTGCGATAGTAAAGGGCTACCAATATTAATAAACGCTACTACATTTTTGTGTTTAAAATAACGCCCTAGATTGTCTCGTCTCCAAAGCATTACGTCATTTTCAAAAACAGAGGCAAACTTAAAATTTGAAGATGGATTTGTTAAAATTTTTACTACTACTAAAAGGCTGAAACCTTAAATCTAAATGTATTTAATATTATTTTAATCATACCCTGATAATCCACATAGACCTATTGATCGACATTTTCTTAAAGGTTGAAAGATTAGTTACTATCCATCATATTTTTTGGTAAACCATTCCAAAACTTAGGTGATCACTCATTCGCACTAGCAAGCAATCACAACGGCATCATCTATAGGCCAAATTTCCCAATTATTCCACCCATCACACTACCAACAAGTTACCTGTCCAAGAAAATCCAATCAACAATGTTTTAAGTTTTCCTGCAAGCCAAAACATTTGTTTTGACCATCAGATTATAGTAACTCAACAAGAAAGACTATAGTCAATAGTTAAGCAACCAAATATTACCTACTTTATAATTATTTAACTTGCAAATGGCTAGGTGTTAGGGAGGGTTAGGACTTGATTAGTAGAGTGGGTCTGTTAGGTATCTTACCAATAGTAATAATAATAATATTAATAGTTAGAAATTTTATTTTCCAAGAATCTAGTTCTTTTGTTTCAAGGACAAGTTTTTAAGAGCACTTGGCTCTTTACAAGGGAAAGAATCCAACTTAGCTTCAGTGGTATAAATTGCTGTGATCACATTATATTTATAGATTTTCCAGTTAAGAAATT
>JABUQX010146862.1:10000-12500 GCA_015478945.1 Trachelipus rathkii | reverse complement strand
ACACATGACATTCGCCCTCCCCCCCAAAAAAAAATCAACAATATCACTTCAATAGTCACACACAAATTAAATGCACTGAAAACACTAACTGGAGCAAACTTTGGCCAACATAAAGAAACTCTCACAATACCATAAAGACAATACATCCGGCTCTTCCTACATTATGTATCACCTGCCTGTGCTCCTACAATATCACAATCCAATTTTCGGAAATTGGAAACCATTCATAGTAAAGCACTCAGGGTAATAACAGACTGCAGTCCCTTCGCACCTTTCCATCGTCTACTAACAAACAAAAATTTTCGATTTAAAAGCCCATCTTGACATGCTAGGCTGTCAATTTTATTGTAAAAGAACTCAAAGATCACCCTCTGCTTAAAAAATCATAACACTCCGCACCTAGATGGAAAAAACCACACAGTATTAAACTATTCTAACATATACTGAACGTTCTCCCCCCCCCCCTTTCCCCACCTCCAAATACTCCTTGTACTAAACACATTAACTCACAGTTAACATAATAATAATAATAATAATAATAATAATAATAATAATAATAATAATAATAATAATAATAATAATAATAATAATAATAATGTGTAAATAAATCTTGCTTTGTGTTTCAAAGGCATAAATGGTCTATTTAAGGCATTAATATAAATGTTTTAATATTTATACAAAGAAAGAGTTAGAATATCGCATTTAAAGTTAAAATAAAACCAGTAAACCCCTCCCCCCCCAAAAAACCTACTGTATATTTTTTATTATTTACTATTTTATATAAGAAATATTGTTTTTTATTTAAAAAAAAGGTTTTCTCATCCTGTGTATAGCTTTCACACACCCTTCCACCCAGCTTGCTCTGGTGGTGGCACTAGCTATGTCAGTGAACAGTATACTGACCTTAAACGAAGGTCATTTATTATTATCAAAGACTCTGAAGGTGCTCTTCTCATTTCAAGACTATTTGACAAGAAACAATTTGTTATCGCCATCAAGAGGTTTCTAAGTTTTCTTTCATGCAAAGAAAAGAATTGACATTCTGTTGGGTTCCTCTCTACAGGAAATGAATGGACCGATAAAGCAATTCACTATTCTGCATTTCATGTTGTAACCTGTTTTAGATGCTTCTCTAGCTGGGTTCTTCAATACGGTGGTATGCCAGAAAATGAGTGGACTTGTAAAGGAATTCATGATGCTGCATCTCACATTATAACATTGTAACTCCCTAGAGTCAACCTGCCTCTGATTTTACTCCTGTCTTAGACAATGGTTCTTCACATGCTTGCAGGTTTGTTGGGCTGAGATACCCCAATGGTGCCAAGTTACATTCTATCAAATGCTTTTAAAGAACTTGTCGGCTTAATGTGGGTGGAGCTGCCACCAGGAAATATTTAATCATGGCTCGCTTACACATAGGCTATACAAATCTAATGCACATATACCTTATGACAAGAGTCAACCCACCATCCTGTTAATTCTTGATTTTACAATATCCTCTTTCGGGTTTACAATATTCTTGTCACATGTGTGCCATCATAGTTCTCGGTTGTAGTTTTTCCCTACTGTATCCACAATAAGGTTTCAAGATGGTCTTTTGTAAACTTTGTCGGAATCTTCTCATTTTAGAAGCGAGAATGTCTTTGCAGAATGTGTTTGAATTTCTCTGGTGCTAGATCTGTTGCTTAAATGTAAATATCCAACGCCACTCGAAATTTCATTTTGTCTAGGAGCTGCTCCTGAGGTTTTTTGACTCAGTTTAGCCTCTTTCTGGTGTGAATTAGCACCTTCTGTAAACTTACTAGTGTAAGTACTAGTGTAGTTTGTTTTAAATTATATAATAATTGTTTCCATTCAGTTGGATATGTTAACTATAAGTTATTGTTTGTTAATAATTAATGTATCTACAAATTAAGTAATAATGTTGAGTATTTCTTGTCACTCTTTGTTTATTTCATTTTCATATGAATAGGAATTTTGAAAAAAATTTCAAAAATTTTTTAAATTTAAATGAATATAATTTTTTGAAACTGTAACCTTAGTTACTTTTTACGTCTTTGTTCTCTATATTGAAATTGGGAAGATTTTAATCATTAAAATTGAATTATAGACCTGCAATTTTCCTTTATTATTATTATTATTATTATTATTATTATTATTATTATTATTATTATTATTATTATTATTATTATTATTATTATTATTATTATTATTATTATGATTATTATTATTATTATTATTTTTATTATTATTATTATTATTATTATTATTATTATTATTATTATTATTATTATTATTATTATTATTATTATTATTATTATTATTATTATTATTATTATTATTACTTTTTTATTTTTTCCAGATGAATCATATATGATGCTGGAAGCTGATGTTTTAAAAGGACGTTTGAAAAATGAAACATCATCGTCAAAAGAAATTCCCATCATGGCTCATCCTCCGGAAACTACATCAGACCTTTCTCTTCAGATGTTTATTGATA
>JABUQX010146862.1:0-5000 GCA_015478945.1 Trachelipus rathkii | reverse complement strand
AGCCTCGCCTCTCGACTCAGGCCTCCCTTCAGGTGTTCTTTGCTGACTCAGTCAGCTTTTTCTTCTGTTTTTCCCAACAGATCAGTTTAGCACACTCACCACTATGCATCCGCTTAACCAACCGACTATAATCCATCCTTTCCCACATGACCAAACCATCTCAATGTACTTTCATTTATTCTCATACTCCTTTCTTCACACCACACAACTCCCTAATGCCTTCATTCCTCATTTTATCAATTCTTCTCACCTAACACGCCCCTAAGATTGTCCATCTGAACCTATTGTACTTTAGATCTATACCTCTTATTCCAGACCATAGTTTCACTACTATACAATAATACAGGTAACTATATACCATCATACGTACCCATACATAGCGCACTCAAGATTTAGTCCTATACATCCAAAGTAATTGCATCAGCTACCCTCCTACCATTCACAACTTTCCCTACTACACTCTGCATCCAACATATTCCTTTTACATCCAACATATATCCTAAATATTTAAACTCAGACACTTGTTCCAGTTGTTCACCATCCAACATAGCTTCACACTGAGGATTGTCTTACTCTCAGCCATAACATACTCGTATCATTTTTCTGGCCCTCCTTTTGCACCTGTTAAATCCTCTACATTCCTCTCAAATCTCTTCAGATTCGCCACACAAAACTAAATCATCCGCATGTAATAGGTTAGGCACTCTCCACTCTTTTCCATTCTCCATCATTCTAACACCTTCCCCTGCCACCCTCACGTCTAATTTTTTCATAACCCCATCCATATAAAAATTGAATAACTAAGGAGACCTGCCATCCTGCCTCCTCCTTGTTAATGACCATTAATCACTTTCAACTCATTTATTCTTACGCTTCACTATCGTCATACATGCGCAGTTCATTCAGAAACCTACCTTACCTGCCATGGAAGAACCTATTGACCTATCCTTATGTAATTGCAGTCATAAGATCTAAATACAATTTATTCTTCTTCTCTCATTTTCTCAATCATTTACTTCAATGTAAAGATTTGATCCACACATTTTCTACCACTTCTAAACTCACTATATATATATATATATATATATATATATATATTCGGTATATATATATATATATATATATATATATATATATATATATATATATATATATATATATATATATATATATATCTTTTTCTTTATATATATATATATATATATATATATATATATATATATATATATATATATATATAGATATATATATATATATATATATATATATATATATATATATATATATATATATACTCTTCTCTATATATATATATATATATATATATATATATATATATATATATATATATATATATATATATATATATATATATATATATATATATATATATATATATATATACATATATACATATATATAAAATCGCTTCACTGAAAATTAGTTTTATTGTAAAACCGTCAATTAAATAAGTACCGTAAACATTATCTTCGCACACAGTCTTTCTTACTTTTGAACCCTAAATTGGTCACCAAAGTCCTTCGATTTTGTGATGAATTAGAATCACAAGTATCCTAAATGTCACATTTAAATCGAAAATAAAAACCTCTGTCATCAAAGTATCACAGAATAATTAACATACGTTGTAACTGGATGTTACAGATGTTCAGAAACGAAATTATGATATTTTACTTTCAGAATAATACCTATAGAACCTATCCCTAACTTATCCTTACTAGGTTAACTATATCAAAAATAATTAAATTAATGGTATAAAATAATGGAATAAAAGAATAATCAAGACTTATTTAAATATCTAATGACTATTAAAGTTCTTCCCGGGTTGAGATCCTAATAGTGGATCTTCACGAACGTTTAATTGAATAACTGTGTGTAACTTCCGATGCTCAATTACAAGGTAAAGGTCTCGACTATAGCGATCATCTTCATAAGAGATCAAACACCCTGTACTCAAAATTTTGGTTAATCACCTCCAAATTGGGTGATGAATCTTAATTTCGTAAAGGACTAAAAAATTTAGGCCTCGGACCAATACAGAAACCACTCACATTCTCCACATCTCAAGTATGATTTAGCAGTGGGGGAAAGTTCTTTTTGTCGGTTGAACAACTCGAGATCCTGGAACGCTATTCTCACACTCACAAGAATCAGAACTAGTAAATAATAAGCAAGATCTCTCGATTAATTGGAGCGGTGAGTGGAAAAGTAGCCATTTTTAAATAAAATCATAAATTCATACTAAATGCATAAAACTACACTTTGAGATGAAGAATGGTGCAAATACAAGACCACTAGATATTGTAGCAGTTAGCCATATAATAATAACTGCATTAATTATATATAAAAAACAAAATGCAAAAGTTATTTTTGCAAATATCTCAATGAAATTATGGACGAGCCGTTTTCTCACTCACTGATTCAATTATAGTCTTGTATTCACATATCAAAATTGGTTGCTGTTTAACGTATCTTATCAATTCCTCAAGGCAACAATGTACGCCTCCATAAATCCATACACCTTAGTATGAATTAAGTAGCTTTTACCATTAATCATTGATGCAAGGAAAATAGTTTTATTTTTATTAAAAAATGCTTTTGATTCAGTGCCTCGATATAGGTTGTAGAAATGTCTAGAGGAAGAATATAGAGTTTCTGGGAGAATAATTAATGCAATTAAGAGCTTGTACGAGGTTTGTAAGCTCAAAGTGAGAACGGAATATGAAAAGTGATTTCAGGTGAGAACGGGGGTGAAGCAGGGAAGTGGGTTATCACCCCTGTTGTTCATTGCATATTTAGATAAGGTTATAGTAAATAGGATGGGATAAAAACGATGAATGGGGTATTTTGGCATACGCAGACTATATAGCTTTCTGGAGCGTGAAGGAGGAGGACATGGCAGAGGGACTGGAAAGGTGGAATATGTGTTTCGAAGAGGGAGGCCTGAAAATGAATAAGGAGAAGACGGTGTTTATGAGAATAAATCGAGAGAGATATATAGAGAAGGTTTAACTATTCCGATAGATGGCAGCAACATAAAAAATGTAAAAAGTTTTAAGTATTTAGGAAGTGTGTTCGGGAATAGGGGAGAAGTAGGGGAAAATATGGTCGAAAGGATAGGAAAATACGTAAGAAGCGTGAACGTTTTCTATCCTTTGCTGAAGGATCAGAATGTGCCCCTTCGGTCAAAAAGAGTCATTTTCGAGAATATTTTTATGTTATATTGATGTATGGTAAGGAAAGTTCGACAACAAAAAAAGTTGCAAGAAGCAGAATGCAGGCAGAGGAGATGGGTGCTTGAGTGCAATAAAAGTGCATAAGAAATATAGTGAGGAATGAACATATAAAAAAAGTTCAGTAATTGATTTGTTATTTACTCAGTTATGATTATGCTTAAAAAATAAAATAGAAAATTGATATATGTGAACAAATATCATGATAAAATGACCTCCACTCTATTATACTTTCGAAAACTTCAAATATGAAACAATATTTTCAAACTTGAACCGGTAGCTTTAATACTCTAGACTGTAGAGTCTAGACCTGGGGATAAATAAAATTTGTACAAGGTACTATTATTATTATTATTATTATTATTATTATTATTATTATTATTATTATTATTATTATTATTATTATTATTATTATTATTATTATTATTATTATTAAAAGAAATTAACTTTAAAGTAGAAACTACTACAAACCAAATATTAACTAAACTGTTAAGCAAAATTTTTGAAAATTAAATATTTCATAATTTGCAAAAATTAACTTATTTGAATTTTTGAAATGTTGTAGTGTTAGGAAAACCTGTTGTCATGTTGTGAGCAAACGTGATCTCTATCTTCAAACGATGCTACCCACTTGAAAAGCCTCTGAATAAAAACTGGATGAAGCAGGGCAGGTGAGCATTTTCTTTCAGCTACCAATTTAATAAAAGGGTATTTTTCTTGATTGTTGCTCCACCATTCTAATACTTCTTCAGAGGCTTTTAAAGAACCCGAATTTTCAGCTAGATAATTTTCCATCTGTTACAAGGTCCACAACACCTGGGATTTTTTCTGTTTTTCTTTTTTCCCCCCCTTTTTCCTTTGTTTCACCATCTTCAAAATCATAATAACTTAAAAATTTATGGGCAATGACACTTTTTAAATCGGAATGCTGATAAGAAGTAGAGGGTTGTTCGGGGTCCGAGACTCTGAGTGGAGATGAATTATTCGATGATGAAGAATGCTCATCAGAGATAGTGCTTATCGGATCATCATATTCATTAAAATATGTAAGGTGTAGCGGAAGTCGATAAGTTCCTGTTCCGACCGGAACTTCCAGTCGGAACTTTTCCAAGATTCCGGCTAGAACTAAAAATTCTATTTCCGGTACATCCCTACGATCAACACAACCACAAGAAGCAGAATACAAACAGCGGAGATGAGGCCTTTGAGGGTAAAGCTTGGAAAAAGTAGATGAGGTGAGAAATGAACATGTATGAGAGAGAGAGAGAGAGCAGGGGTATGTGCGATGAGAAATAAGAGAGAAAAGGCCCAGCTAAGGTTGCTGGGAGATGAGAGAGTGGCGAAGAGGTCTTGGGAGTGTAGGCCGAGAAGAAGGTAGAGAGGCGAAATAGAAGAGTTACTGGAGAGGCATAACTTCCCGAACGTCATGGAATTGAGAACAGGTGGAGACTTCGAAGATAGAGACGGATTCAAGACGAGACTACACACGCTGACAGGCAGATAAATGCCTTCCTGGGAGCTGAAGTAAGAAGTAAGTAAGAATTAAAAGGAAAAAAAGGAAAGAAAAAACTTTGAAACCTTTAATCACTGAAACAGGAACAAATCCAAAATTCTTATTTTGAACAAATAAAACTTGATCAAATCAGGTGATACTCGTACATAGAATAAATATTGCATGTCAACCAGGCCGTTGCTTCAGCAATAATTCTGATCTCTTTACGTTATACACTTCCCATACTCTGCAAACCT
>JABUQX010146861.1:0-7500 GCA_015478945.1 Trachelipus rathkii | reverse complement strand
GCAAATTGTCGGTCGTTTTGAAGACGAAACTCATTTCAGCGAAAATTGTGCAGAGTCTGCTGAACAACAACGAACAGAATCTCGATTATAACTTAAATTGCATATACTAAGTAGTAGGTAGGTAGTGTCTATATAAACAGTTTATTACCAAACATCTTTATTGATAGAAGAAATGTTTACATGGAGTGAACTATATATGACTATAGATGTTAGAGGCACTTTTCAGAGAGAAAATAAATCCGCTTACCGGAATTAAACCTGAAATTCCGACCTGACCGGAATTTCTGGTAAATTATATTTAGGAGCATATATAGTATATATATGTTAAGAGCAGCATATATATATATATATATATATATATATATATAGTATATATATATATATATATATATATATATATATATATATATATATATATATATATCTTTTGCCGCTACCGTGGCTCAATCGGTAGAACGACAGAGTCGCATGGCAAGGGCGCGGGTTCGATCCCTATTCCGGATCCTAGGTAGAAATTACCCACGAAGACTACCCATCCGATCCTCGGGGTAACCATATTCTTAATTTATTGGAATCCCTGAATATCCTTAACTCAAAAAAACTCCCCACCAGAATCCCTCCCCAAGCCAACCAATCCCCTACCTCACCAGACGTCACATTTTGCTCCCCCTCCCTACATCACAGACTAACCTGGGACACAACCACTGACCTACAATCAGATCACCTCCCTATCCTCATATCTCTGACCTCCCCCCACCAATCTCCAAAAAAAAAGACAACCACATTTACTAACTACAAAAAAGCTAACTGGACAGAATTCACTAACCATATCGAATCCCTTATAAACCCTACACCAATACATGACATAACAACATTAAACACCTCCATCATTCACTTAAACAACACAATCATCAAATCAGCCAATCTTTACATACCTAAGGGTCACAGAAAATCCTACAATCCTAAACTATCCCGAAATCAGTCAACTTATTAAACAAAGAAACTCCCTCCGAAAACTCAGACCATACACCACATTAACCACTAACCAAATAACTAACCTAAACACTCAGATTTCAAATCTCATAACCACTAACACTACTAATAAGTTTACAGAATACCTACAAAACAATATCTCACGCATAGATAATAAGAAAACCTGGCAGGTTATCAAAAAACTAAACAACTCACAAAACAACCCCCCTCCCTCACACGAATCCCCATCCTTGCCCGACAACTCCCTCCCTTCCCCAAAACAACAAGCAGACAGCCTCGCAAAACACTACGCTAATATCTCCCGTAAACCTACTCTCCCCATTAATAGGTTAACAAAAAAACAACTCAAAAAACTTCCCTCAGATCACAACCCTCCACCTCCATTTACAACCAACATGATATCAGAGACAATCAAAACCCTTAAAAATTCACCAGCAACAGGACCAGACTCAATTTCAAACTTCCACCTGAAACACCTAGGAGGAAAAGCAATTCTCCTCATCACAGAAATCTTTAACAAATCCTGGAAACTTAATTATATACCCCCACTCTGGAAACAAGCATTCATTATCCCAAAATTGAAACCTAAAAAAGACCCCAATTCCCCATCCTCCTATCGCCCAATCTCTCTTCTCTCCACCATCAGCAAACTGCTGGAGAAACTAATATTAAAAAAATATCCCCACACATCACCCTCCCAGAATTCCAACATGGATTTAAAGGCAATCATTCAACAACAGCCCTTACCTCCCTCACACAACACATAATTAATGGCTTCAACCAATCCCCATCACACAGATCCATACTTACAGCCATCGATATTAACAAAGCCTTTGACACTGTCCCCACATATATCCTTATACAAAAAATTCTTCAATCCCCCCTAGAAAACAATGATAAAAAGTGGCTTTCAAATTTCCTCACCAATAGATATGCCAAAGTCCTTCATAAAAACACCCTCTCACACTCCATCAAACTGCAAAACGGCGTACCACAGGGCGCCATTCTCTCTCCATTCCTCTTCAATCTTTTTAGCAGATCTGCCCACCCCTACCAACCAATCCACCAAACTAATTACTTACGCAGACGACATCAGTCTCATTTCCCAACACCCACTTGTAAACACAGCCACCCAGCACACCCAAGAATACCTACAATTATTAGAAACTTGGCTACTCACCAATAGAATGACAGCTTCCCCCTTAAATCCTCCATTACCCTCCTAACCACTGACCGCCACCAATCCTCACTCCACCCAATAGTCTACTTGAACAACAACCCCCTTCCCCTAAACAAAACCCCAAAAATATTAGGACTCACTTACGACACACATATGACTTTCTCCCCCCACATCGACCAAATTACTTCCTCAACCCAACGGAAATTAAACACCCTCCGAACTCTCTCCCAGCACAACTTCAGCGACAGAAAACACACCCTTACCACAATCTACAAACAACTCCTCAGAACTAATATAAACTATGCCTCCCCCGCATGGTTCTCAGCACTATCACAATCCAACCTAAATAAATTGCAAGTTACACAAAACACTGCCCTTAGAATAATCACTGGATGTACCAAAACAACCCCCATCCAGCATTTACATGACGAGACACACATCCTTCCCATCCCTGCCCACTTGAAGATGGTAGGGACACAATTTTTCCAGAAAACACTCAATCCAACCCATCCATGCCACCAAATACTCGCCAACCCCCCCCGACACAGACTAAAATCCCCT
Source organism: Trachelipus rathkii (assembly GCA_015478945.1). Lineage (NCBI taxonomy): Eukaryota > Metazoa > Arthropoda > Malacostraca > Isopoda > Trachelipodidae > Trachelipus > Trachelipus rathkii. Next base: position 4,766 of record JABUQX010146861.1, on the reverse strand, counting down.
CCCTCCTCACCAGCCAAACTTTATAATGACATCTACAACAACATTCCTCCCCCACCCCCAAATAGGTCTTGGCTCTCTCACATCCATACACAATTAACTAACACATATCTACAAAATCGCCCCAATAACAATCTACTAAACACCCCATCCCCAAACATCTCCCCTACAGAAGAATCACTGTCCAGAAGAAACCAAATTAACCTCGCCCGGAGCAGATCAGGCCACCACCCAAATCTTATGCAATATAAATTCAGATTCAAACTCGACAACGTTATATCCCCTATCTGCACTAGATGTCGTATATCCCCGGACACAATGGAGCACTTCCTTCTGGAGTGCCCCGCCCTCGACGCTCCCCGTACCACCTTTACTGTAACTTCTATTCTTGACCTGTGGAACCGCCCAAGTGCTGTGACCGGCTTTCTGGAGGCAGTGTGGCCCCTCCAATAAGGTGGGCCAGGGGCAGAAATGTATGTATGTATATATATATATATATATATATATATATATAAAGTTAGAAATACATATATATGTCTGTATATATATATATATATATATATATATATATATATATATATATATATATATATATACTCCTAAAGGCTTTGTATGATTTTAAAGTTATAAAGACTTCAAATTATTTTTCTAAATAACTTTGAAGTAGAATTCATTCCAAGAGAATTAAAGAACATTGCAATACTTCAAGTTATTCATCAACACACACACTCACTCACACACACACACACACACACACACACACACACACACACACACACACACAAAGAGGCGCGCTTACATACGCACGCGCGTACACACACACACATTTGCAGAGGAATCTCCCAACCCAAATTTATAATTAAATGCAACCGACTCTTCATGGTTAATATAATATGCAAATGTTAAATGTATGTAATTTTCATATATTTGATTATATATATATATATATATATATATATATATATATATATATATATATATATATTATATATATATATATATATATATATATATATATATATATAAACTTGTCCTTTAAAACGGTGACTGGGAGAACCATATTCGTGTATATATATATATATATATACATATATATATATATATATATATATATATATATAGAATATATATATAAAGAAGATATATATATATATATATATATATATATATATATATATATATATATATATATATATATATATATTATATATATTATTATCTACATATATAAATATATATATATAAAAATATATATATATATATATATATATATATATATATATATATATATATATATATATATATATATATATATATATATATATATATATATATAATTTACTATAACAAAGTAGTTATTATTATTATTATTATTATTATTATTATTATTATTATTATTATTATTATTATTATTATTATTATTATTATTACTATTGTTATAGGATTTTTATTTCTAATTAAGATGGAATATGTTCTGGACATTCCAATCAACTTTATATCAAACAGAAAAACCAACCAAAAAAATGAAAAAAGTGAAAAAAAAATTATAATTACTTTGTTAAAAAATATATATATATATATATATATATATATATATATATATATATATATATATATATATATATATATATATATATATATATATATATATATATATTTATATATATAGCCTATATATATATATCAGTGGCGGCTTTTCAGGGTAGGCAGAGTAGGCAACGCCTACTTGCCTTTAGTGAACCCAAAAAATATTAAAAAGTCAGCATATATATATATATATATATATATATATATATATATATATATATATATATATATATATATATATATATATATATATATATATATATATATATATATATATATTATATATATATATATATATATATATATATATATATATATATATGATTTCGTTCGAAGGCGACCTGTTAAGCCGCCTACTCAAATTTCAACTCGATTTCCTTTTTTAATATTAACGATCAGCGGCAACTGTTACTTTTCCGAGTTAAAAATAATTCCGTTTTCTTTTTAACTAAAAGCAAAATTTAAAAAAAATATATATATATATATATATATTTTTTAAATCCCAATTTAAATTACATTAGCAAGAAATAATAATAATATTAATAATAATATAATAATATTAATTAACTAATTAATTAATTTTATGCTAACTTGATCATCTCTTATACCGACTTATTTAATTTATAATTTCATAAAAAATCATTGACTCATTCTTGCAATCAGAGTCTGCCAGACTCGCTTGAGTCAGTCTTCTAGGCTACTTACAAATTTGCCTCGGCAGACAAGTTGTATTTTTCTGTTATTAGTGGGAATGTATCTGTGTGGAGTTAGTAATAATACGCTTTTCATATTATTTATTAAATATTAATTTATTACTGATTTTTTGTGTTTTTAATAAAATTGAGCTGTTAGTTTTATAAACGGGTATATTTGATTCGTATTCGATTTAAGTTTCATTAAAAATTGCTAAATTCTTTCCTGAGTGTTGTAGGCCATATTAAAATTCAAACATGTAAGAATATGTGCAATACAGTGAGTGATTTATATATGAAACCATTCAAAAAGGAAGAAAATTTGATCTTCTTTATAAATAAATGTAAGTACAATATATATATATATATATATATATATATATATATATATATATATATATATATATATATATATATATATATATATATATATATATATATATATATATATATATATATATATATATATATATATATAATTTTTAATTTCTTCTAATTATATTTTGATCGAGTAAAGCCTCGTAATATATATGTATAAAATATATATATATATATATATATATATATATATATATATATATATATATATATATATATATATATATATATATATATATCATTAATATATGTCATTTTTGCGGACATTTAATTGACATTATTTCGGTCATATAGCACTTTTCTTTAATTTATGGAAAATAATGGATCAGAATCCTAAGTAACTAACAGCATTTTATTTTAATTTTCTGACTTTTTCTTTATTTAAATTCTGATTATTTAATTTTTACAGGCTTATCATGATGTTGAAGCAAAATTTAATGATTTTACCGCCACTCACGGATAGGGGGTACGGGAGGGGCTAATCCCCTGTGTGAAAATGCTCGTGTGCCATGCATTTGAAAGTCGCCTTTTAACAGATTTTTGCTTCACTATATTTTTGGGGTCTCCGGTGGTTTTCACTGCGAAAGACCCTTGAATTAAGGTCATATATATATATATATATATATATATATATATATATATATATATATATATATATATATATATATATATATATATATATATATATATATATATGTTATGACCGTCTCCCACCTAACTGCGTGGTTGTGTCTTCTGGATGTTAAAGTAATTATAACTTTTAAAGGAATGTCCCTTGGTTTACACTCGCCAAAGTGAACCTAACCTATCTGTTGTCAATCAATTTCCTTCATCCATACGAACGACCTTTCATATTAATAGTTCCTATACCTCTTCAAGAAACCCCCATTTGGGTTTGCCCAAACATAATTGTTAATAATAATAAAATAATAAGACTAGAGCAGAGCTATATATAGGCTCTGGTATAAATAGACTGAAACGGTTGATTAAAGTAATATACTCGCAAAACGAGTAGGTCTTTACTCATCTGCCAAACCGAACGGTGCTGATATATATATATATATATATATATATATATATATATATATATATATATATATATATATATATATATATATATATATATATGGACAAAGTTACTTTACGGAGACAGAAAGGGAGGACGGATCAAAAAAAAAAATTAGCAGGTAGCCTCTAAGATATAAATAAATAGATGTTCTAGGGGCGAAATAAATTTTTTTCGATGTTCTAGGGGTGAAATGAGGTTAGTTAGTCACCCCTAGGAAAGTTTTCTTTTACGCTTAACATCTATTAATAATTCATTTTATAATGACAAAGTAGTCCGTTTCAAAATTGACAAAAAAAAATTTAATTTCTATTTTAATTTCAATTTTCGCACCTTAAAATGCTTTTTTTTATTTAAACTTTCGTTTCATATACAATACATTTAACAATTTGTAGTATTAAATTTTCTCCGTTAAGTAACTTATATATATATATATATATATATATATATATACATATATATATATATATATATATATATATATATATATATATATATATATATATATATAATGACTCGTGACGCAGAGGCTGAGTCGCCGACTCTCTCATATGAGAGGACGCTGGTTCAAATTGCGAAGTAGTTGGAGTTTTATCTACCTGGGGCAAGAATTAAAACCCGACTGCGAACATGTTGGTGGCGCTGGTTTGGGATAGCCGACCTTAAAGTTCGATTTCCTGGTCCCCCGTGTTACCCTCTTAATAGGGGATAAAGCACGTAAAAAGGTGTTTATATATATATATATATATATATATATATATATATATATATATATATATATATATATATATATATATATATATATATATATATATATATATATATATAACCATAAATATATTTTAAAACTTTTTCTTACGGTTTTTTTGTTTCCTGCTACTGGCGACATGTTGAGGCCCGCACACGCCTATGAGTGAGTTGAAGCTGCTGTTGAAACATCGCGCAACCTCAATCCACATTGATCACTGTATGCGTTTTCTCACAGGCTGCGAATAATAATAATAATAATAATAATAATAATAATAATAATAATAATAATAATAATA
>JABUQX010146859.1:5000-14062 GCA_015478945.1 Trachelipus rathkii | reverse complement strand
CTGGTGTTCGCGAGACGTCGAAGTAGATTTGGGTTCGTGTTGAAGGAGCCTCTGGTGTATAAAAAAAAACGCTTGAAATGTACCCTTTAATTTATCATTATAGCGCCAACTAACTTCGATAACTTCATATCTAGCCAGTTAACTCAATGGCCAAACAGAAGAAGAAGATAACCGCTACGCGAAATGAACTTAAATTTCCATAAATTCAATATCCTTCAAACCTCTTCCTGAAGTACACAAAAGGCCAATTCGATCAGAGCTGGGGGAAAACAAACACTTAACGAAATTAATGGCCGACATGACCAGGGACACGGGGTTTGAAAGGGTGCCAAGTCGAAGGCACTAGGAAAAATAGAAAAAAGGAAAGTTCCCAGATAATAAATAAATGTTGAGAGAGAGAGAGAGAGAGAGAGAGAGAGAGAGAGAGAGAGAGAGAGAGAGAGAGAGAGAGAGAGAGAGAGAGAGAGAGAGAGAGAGAGGTGTTCTTTGAAAATTATCTCTTCTTGGTTACTGCTACTCCTCGAAGAAGGTTAGAACCCTTGTCATGAATCGCCATCTCTGAATCATAAGGTTGGTTCCAATAATCAAGTGATATAAGCAGTGAAGATAGTTAACTCACACAACACAGGCTTGATTTTGCTCCAGAAATTGATCCCACGTCATAGGGAATGTAAAAAGCAACGTTTTATCGACTGAGCGGGAACTAGCCCGAATGGTCGACACGATATCAAAAAAAATTCCCGTACAGCCCGCAGCAGGTATTAGGATAGGATAGGTTAGGTTAGGTTAGTTTAGGTTAGGTTGGGTTGGGTTGGGTTGGGTTAGGTTGTTAGGTTGTTAGGTTAGGTTAGGTTAGGTTAGGTTAGGTTAGGTTAGGTTAGGTTAGGTTAGGTTAAGTTAGGTTAGGTTAGGTTAAGTTAGGTTGTTAGGTTAGATTAAGTTAAGTTTTGTTGGATTCGTTAGAGAAACTCTAAATAACCAGATTTTTCCTACAAATGTCGACCATTTTGGTCTAGCTTCGACTGAGCTGATGCTGGTGGACACGTTGGTTAACACTGGTAGTTGGACCTAACTTTGAAAAATTGGATCTATCTAAAGCGGAACCTTAACATTCTGGGCATAGTCTATTAACTTAATAAGTATATTCAAAAGTTACCTTAAAGTTCCCGCTATTATTAATGTTTATCCCGTAAATTAAAATGCACAGTCAGCGTCACTGCCGATTCACCGGTCTGCTTTTGTTACATATATTTTATATATTTTACATTATCTGATTGGTTAATTCAAGCTCTTAGTAACCAATCAAACACTAATAATTTAAGCAATTAGAATACAATCAAACACGTTGATATTATACCATGGTACAATATAAGTCACGCCTTGTCACAAAATATATGTATTATCCACTGACGGGTGAATCGGAAATGACGCCAGTTATACTTAACGGTTTGTGGCAACTGATAACAACGGCTTCAAAACATAAATCAGAACATTGTTTTAATTTAAAAAAAAATTATTTATCAAAAATAAAAAATATATTTAAAGATGTATTTTTTTTTTAAATGGTTTCAATGATTTTTTCCCCTTTCATTTTCGTTTAATTTTAGTGATAAAAATCGTCGTCAACGTATTGTCGTTAACTTTCTTTAATTCTGCAATAAATTAACGAATTATCGTTATCAGAGTTAAAAATTAAAATTAACGGATTATGGTTATCGAAGTTTTAACGTTTTTTGCTAAACGATGCCCACCAATATATATATATATATATATATATATATATATATATATATATATATATATATATATATATATATATATATATATATATATATATATATATATATATATATATATATATATATATATATATATATATATATATATATATATATATATATATATATATATATTTATATATATATATATATATATATATATATATGTATATATGCATATATATATATATATATATATATATATATATATATTAACGATGTACCAAATTCGAGCCCAAATCCAAGTTCATGCAAATAATAATAATAATAATAATAATAATAATAATAATAATAATAATAATAATAATAATAATAATAATAATAATAATAATAATAATATATAATAATAATAAATTAAAAATGTTTATTTATATAAGAAAAATTACATTATTTACAATTACATTATTTTATAAATGATACAAAATTAGTTTTTAATGGTTTTTTTTATTAATCACGTGCCCCTACTCCCTGGCAAAAATAAAATAAAAACTATTCATGGGAGGGGAACATAAAAAATAATACCCGCAGAAGCTCAAACCTATTACAAATCTTTGAGGTGGACACAAACTCAAGCTCTGAAATAAGGATATTAAATTCGGTGGAAGGAAAACACATGAAAGAGAATTCCACAGAACAGAGATGGCTAGAAATGTAGAGGAACAGTAGCGAATAAGCCTAGAGTTGTCAATCTTCACGCAAAATTTGTATGAGAACCGCATGCACCCTTTGTGCTGTGAGGGCGCCTCTTAGGAGGTGGAATGGGAATGGTCAACTAACTCGAGCGAGCACCTGTCTGTCATTGTAGTACATTTTTTTTTTTTTTTTTGGATGGAGGGTATACTCAATTAACGTCTGAGCAGGCCGAAGCCAAGCCCAAGGAGAGAATAGCTCACATTCTCCCACCCGATCAGTTGCGAACCTGGGACTCTCGCTTGGTTAAGCGAGTGCTCTACCACTGAGCTATCGGGCATAGAGAGAAAGAGTTTCGAGGTCACGTTGGAATGATAAAAAGAATCAGTAGAGAACAATTTATATGTTCACCGGTCTTTGACTCGACCTATATCCAAATGACGTGTAGAGACCTCCCCCCCCTACTCCACCCATTATGTGAGAACAGCACTCCAAAAATTGGAAAGGGGGGGTGAGAGCCTTGAAAACTTGGGAGTAATTGTGAGGAGGAAAAATAATCTCGCAACCTGAGAAAATTTCCGTATAAAATGAAGTCTCCCTAACAACCATTTTTGTGATATGACAAATTTCCAAATCTCGCAATCTGAGCAAATTTCCAAATATAAATAAATTCTCTTGAAAGTTATGATATGAGACTTTCAAGAGAATTTACTTACGTTGTGACCAAGAATGTTTATATTACCCACAGGTGAGACTATAGAATCATCGACAAAGATGGGAAAGTTGAGAGGTGTTTTTAAGAGGGAGATTTATAGAAGATAGGAATCAAAAGAATTAATATTGAGTCAACCCAACCAGGAAACTCTATCCTGATCAAAAGTCGAGAAGCTCGTCTAGATGCAAAAATAATATCAGATTTAAAATGAGAAGAGAATGAGTTTCGAGCCATCGGAATTAGAATGGATTGAGTTAGATAAACAAACAGTTGAGAAGGTAGTTAAAAAATTTATAAATAGATTTGGAGGTAAGAGAGAATCTTCAAGAAAAACTTTATTGGAAAGGTATCAAAAAGACGAACTATCAACAACAGCCGATATTGAACGATTTTAAAGAAAGCTAGATATGAGTCAGAAAGCTAAAGAAGAATCCCGTAAGAAGAGAGCTTAGGGAGCATTGAAGAAAGCTTAGAGAGCATTGATGCATGACATATCCTATCATAAACCTTATAATATAATATGCGAGGTGCACACCAAATTCATAGACATCAATATCCAATGCACCCGATCATATGAAATCTCGAGTAAAACCATGCGATTCACGACCGAAAGGAGGTGAAAGGGGATTATCATAGCCGTTCAGATTTGAATTAGATGAAAAGAGTAGGTTCAAGAGATAATCCTTTTCAGGAATGAAAAGAGGAGGTTCAAGAGACAATCCTTTTCAGCAATAAATCCATTAAAACGAATAAGAAAAGGAAAGATTAACATACAGCAATTATTAGAAATATTTTTGGCAACAGCCCCATTTTTTTTTTTTTTTTTTTAAGAAAAGGAACGAAGAAGGTAATTAATGCATTTTTGGTTAGCGAAAGACTGAAAGAGTGTTTTAAAAAAAGGTCGAATATTCTTGCACCATTCTGAGCAAAATGAAAATTAAATAGTGTGATAGGTGAGCGAACGATAGTTTTTTCTATTTACAATATGGAATGTTGCTAGCCCGAATGGCACGAGATCAAGCACTATCAAACCATGGATTTTGGAGGAAAAAAAAACTTAATTAATCAAAGGAATGAACCTGTTCACTCCATCAAATATTAGACCTACACTTATTAAGCATAAACCGAAGCCCTTTCAGAGTCTTAAGTTGTCATCCCAAGGACAGTTATCGTTTAAAGTATAAGCTACACAAAGCTTTCAAAAAGCCAAATTAAAGTACCAGAAAATAACCTTAACTCAAGGAGGAAAATTTGTGGTTACTATTCAGTTACTAATTAGTGTAGGGAAGGTGTATATAAAACGACAAAGACTGCTAACGAGACAAGAGGTCAAGAGTGTTCAAGAATTGGTTAGGACGACCAGTAATATAATTAGGTTATCTAATGCCGAGTCTAATGAACTGAACAAGATCGTTACGAGTGCAGAACTTCTTTCCCACTTCTTTAAAAATGAAAGGAGCAAACCAACGAAGTAATTGTGTACACTGAAATTTATTGAACAGAGGACTACGGAGAGTATTACGGGCTCTTGTAGCAGGTGGTTCACTTGCCTTGAGCTCGTGATAGCCTGAAGGGCAGTATTTTGTCTACCCAGAGGGACGGCATATTCCCTTCGTTAGTCCGCTCTCAAAAACAAAACAAAACAAAAACAGAGGACTACAACATTTGGATGAGATGCAACAAGATCTACTACGAACGAGTATAATGTTAAAAACACCGGAATGTATATATATATATATATATATATATATATATATATATATATATATATATATATATATATATATATATATATAAATATATATATATATATATATATATATATATATATATATATATATATATATATATATATATATTAGAAAGCTCCTAATAAATAACATTTGCATCTTATACTATTGGATAATAAATAATAGAAATTACCCAATTGCGCCATCATATATACATATGTACATAAATAAACATAGGTTTATATGCATATATATATATATATATATATATATATATATATATATATATATATATATATATATGTATATATTAAATGGGTCAAAAGGGACATCCAAGTATTGTATTCAAGTAATTTTATTGTTTATTAAATCTCATAAATAAAGAAAAATAAATAAATAAAAGTAAATTAATTATGCATAAACAGCATATATATATATATATATATATATATATATATATATATATATAGAAGAGATATATATATATATATATATATATATATATATATATATATATATATATATATATATATATATAAGGTAAACAAGCATTTTACTCTCTCTCTCTCAATAAACGTGTCTTTACTCAGCATTTATAAATTTTAATAAATCAATTAAAAAAAAAAATTATCGCCAAGAAAAAATAAAAAGATTGGATAGTTTTTTCTTCACTGGTACTGTTTAACGCCATTGGTAAGGCGAGATGATATTTGCATGGAAAATATGATCCACTGTCTGTCCTCATTTCTGCATGGAAAATATGCGACTGTTTAACGCCATTGGTAAGGTGAGATGATAATCTGCATGGAAGGTATGCGACTGCTTAACGCCATTGGTAAGGTGAGATGATATCTTCATGGAAGATGTGCAATTGTTCTTTCTCACTGATATCGTGAGATCTCTGCACGGATAGTCCGCAACTGCTTGTCGTCAACGGTAATGTGAGATGTTTGCAACTATTTATCCCCAATGGATAATTTGAGATCTCTGCATGGATGATCTGCAATTGCTTGCTGTCATTGGTAAGGTGAGTAGATCTCTGCATGAAAGATATGTGGCTGTTAGTCATCAGTTTTAAAGTAAGAAGATCTCTGCACAGATCTACAAGTGTTTGTCGTTACTTGTAAAGTGAGAAGATCTATGAATGGAAAATTGGTTGGTGAGAAAATTTCTGCATGAGACATGCGAATGTTTGTCGTCATTGCTAAGGTGAAACCATTTCTGCATTGAGAATCTAAAACTATTTGTTGTCATAGGTAAGACAAAGACAACGAAGGAATGCAAGATACAAAACCATAATAGTTCTCCATTTCTGTTTTTAGGAAATATGCAAATAGAAATTTGAAAACAGTTGTCCTTGTAATACAATCGTTATAGCAACTTTTGGTTTCGACCAAAAAAACATTAACAGTAGCTGTTCTCTAACATTATACAACTGATATTGAACGCAAATATAATAGCAAATATTGAAGCAAAATTTCTCTTGCACCCGGCGAACAGTTTCTTCAAGTACGACAAATAATGTTAATGAAACAAAAATTACTCAATTCATTTTACATAAACCCGAAGGGGAAAAAAAAAGTTTACTCCAGAACACGCTCTAATCACTTGTAATGTACTCCGTCTAAATATTCTTCCTTCAATTTCTTTAATTCCCATTCCCATACACGAACGAATACATAAATCTTTAATCCCCATTCCCAATACACGAACGAATACATGAATCTACCTTTAAATTTAGTTTTAACAAGACGATAATATCAATAATTTCAACTTTTCATTTCTGTTACCTGTGCATCAATACTGTCACGTCTTATCCTCGTGTATATACGGCGGACAGGAGATTGAAGGGAGTCAGTACTACCTGTGGCTAGTTGTTTGTTCTAGAATCCATAATTATAAGTCATAAGACTGTCTGTATGGTTAACTACATATTTACAGATCTGCATGGTCAACTACATATATACATATCTGTATGGTCAACTACGTATATACAGATCTGTATGGTCAACTACATATTTACACTACACAAGTTTACGGTGAAATAAATTGCCTGCTATGCGGAGAAGCAATAGTGACATAAACAATCCTAACATATTAGAATCTTATAGAATCTTATACAATATTAGAATCATGATCTTTCAAAAATAAAAAATAAAATAAAATAGAAAGTAGTGTGAGAGAAAACGAAAAAAGTCGTTAAGATTAGATCTCTATTTCTGAAGTTATTTCTGAAGATGAAATTGTAGCGCGAAAGAATATGATAAAAAATAAATAAAGGACGATTACAAAAGTCATTAAAAACCAGAATTTCTTTGCACTAAGTGTTAGTACTAGAAACCTAGTTTACAGTCATTTCAAGGTCCTTGGGATGATTCTTTTTTGAAATGGAATAGAGCAAAAGAAGGTTCTCGACATAAAAGTGAACTCATGCTAAAATGCAAGAACCCCTTTGCCATCAAAGTCCTTCCGAGAGAACCTGCCGAAACCTTCTTTCTTCTGTTCACTAAAAAAAATCTCTGCCTTCGTCCATAGATCGACTACCTTCAGGGGGACACTGCCAATCTCGTATTTTTAGGTGAAATTCCGAAGAAAGTCATTAGATTTATAAGATATATACAAAGTCTTTCTTCAACTACTTCTACGACATCCAAAAATGATCTAGGGTAAAGCTACTCGGACCAGGGTGCGAACCGTCAACATGTATCTTAAAATGTAGGTTAGATTAGGTTAGTAAAGATTTTGTGCCAAATTATTAAAAACTCGATATAAAAAAAAAAAAAAAAAAAAAAAAAAAAAACTCAAGGGCATAGCCCTATTCTATCTAGTAGGACCTCTCTAGGAAATTTCTTTATAGGATCCGCAAGAGGGATGAAATATGGACCTTCAGCATACGAACCAATCAGAGTTCACATAATCCCCGATAGCAAAAGATCTGATGAGTTTCACTGTACATACGGTTGGGGAAACAATTATTATTATTATTATTATTATTATTATTATTATTATTATTATTATTATTATTATTATTATTATTATTATTATTATTATTTTTATTATTATTATTATTATTATTATTATTATTATTTACTTAGCCCCACCCAAGCAAAAGTATTGTATTTTCTCACGTACCCCATAAAGAACATTAAACTTGCGTATCTTTACTGAAATTTCTTTTTATATCTACTTTAATAAGCTCTCTTTAATAGTCAGTAATCACCACCACAGCCTCGCAACTGCGGTAGTATTTAAAAAACCACAACTGCAACCACCAAACCACCAACTTGGAGTAGAAAACCAATAACCGCAGCATAACTGCAACTGCCGTTTATGGAGAACAAGATTATATATATATACATGAATAAAACTAGACGTTTATATATATATATATATATATATATATATATATATATATATATATATATATATATATATATATATATAAATATATATATATATATATTTAGAGACATATATATATATATATTTAGAGATTGCATAATTATGAACGTTTATTAGGACGACGTTTCGACACAACAAATGTCATCATCAGGTCTAGAAAATATGTTAAAACTATAATTTATAAGTATAAAAATTAAAATTGTGGGTCACTTATTGTGGTTCAAACATGAACAGTAAATGTCATTATTGACACACACACACACACAATAACACACACACACACACAAATAACGAATGAAGTCAAAATCACACTAAAAACATAATACAGAGATTAATAAATTTTTCATAGTAGAACATGGACAGGTGACCAGGGGCTAATAAGAAAATTAAGAAGAAAGCACATGCCTATAAGAAAGCATGTATTCAGTAATAGGGGTTGTTAAATTTTGGAATAGTCTGCCAGAGGAGGTTGTTGAGTGTGACTCGATTGCAAACATTTAAGAAAGGGTTAGATCCGTTTATGATGGGTTGGAAATCATATAATATATTGACGAAGCCAAATTGGCGGGGTTTTTAGTTGTGATATAGTTATAGTTAGATGGCATGTGTGACCATAACTTAAGCTGCATGGATCATTTGGGTATCATATTTATATATCATTATTTTGACTATTTCAAATTGGTGATTTAGAGTTACAACGATGTGTTCTAGGGTGTTTGTGGATTTGGTATGAGCATGTTTGGGTAGTTGGTTGACTGGGACAGTCTCGATAGCCCATGTGCTTTTACTGTCTCTATATTCTTTATG
>JABUQX010146859.1:0-2500 GCA_015478945.1 Trachelipus rathkii | reverse complement strand
TTAACAAACCGTCCTATGCAAACACCACAAAAATGAGAACAAGTTCATATACAAAAGAAATACACATATATATCAGAGGATAATCTTTAAATAGTAATTGGATAAAAGGGTTTCCTTATCCTCCTCTCTGTAAGTTTACGAAAATTTCTTAAAACTCAATTTAGAACAAAAGAATAATAAAAGTCCTCAATAAAATAAGGTCATTAGAAAGGGTCAACCTAATTCTCGCGTCAGTTATAGGATTTCATTATCTTAAAAAATAAACATACAATTAATTTGGAAAAGCATGTTCAAAGAAAATTTTTGAACTGTTAATAAATATTACAGTACTCCGCTTACAATTGGTCTATTTTATTCAATCACATGGTCTTAAAAATCTCTTCCTCCAACTAGAAACTTTAATCCCAACGTCACAAAACGTCAACAAAACGTCAACGTCACAAAACGTCAACCCTCCTTTTCACAAAATATTTCAGTATATAATAGATATAAAATGTAACATAGACACAATTTCATCAAAAAAATTTATCAGCAGCTCCTCCCACTCCAAAATTCTGTATAAGACATGAAAGTAAGTTTTTAATCGCTAGTTCATACAATCTGAAAAGGTAAATACTACTAGAGTTCCTGTATTGTTTTTAGTTCTAACTTTATTATTGTACAGTTATTATATTTAATTTTATAATTATTATTTTAATTTTTTCTACTATGATTTTTATATTGTTTTATTTAAAGTATATATTATTACTATTATTATTATTATTATTATTATTATTATTATTATTATTATTATTATTATTATTATAAATAGTAGTACTGATGATATATTTTTATTTTTAAATTACATTTATTTTATCTCTCAATTTCATTCAGATTTAAGTGTGATCTAATTTACTTTTTAATTAAGGCATGTTCAGTATTGCCTTTATTTTTAATTGGCTTCAATTTTGTTTATAGAATTTTTTTTTGTCTTTTGTAGATAGAGTTCTCAGAATTGAAACTGACACTTTTAACTAGATTATTGTTTTAATTTAAGTCTCAGAATTTAGCTAATTACTTAAGAAATAATTTTGATTGACTTACAATTGCCCGATTATTTTTGGATAAGAAGGGAGCCTGGAACACCGCTCCTTTGCACAAGCCAAATAATTTTATTTCAATACACAATTATAAGTTAAATATATTTTCTTGCTTAACCCTCATCATTATTTTATTATTTTATCCATTAAAATATAACTTTTTACTGGCGACTTCTTGTCTGGCATCTTATCCGCCATTACTGGAAGCTACTTATTTAATTCTTTTATCGTGAAAAGAAGAAATTCGGCTCGCGAAGTTGACCGTCTTAAGTTGATTTTGGGTCGAGAAGTTGATAGTCTTGTGTTGATTTTGGGTCGAGAAGTTGATAGTCTTGTGTTGATTTTAGGTCGCGAAGGTGATCGCCTTCAGTTGATTTTGGGTCGAGAAGTTGATCATCTTGTGGTGTTTTTGTTCAAGAAATTTTTTTTTTTTTTTTTTTTTACACTTGACACCGCCGCTCACGGGCATAGTCCTATTCAAGGACTGGTTGTTGAACGTCTCAAATATTCATCTAACGCAAATTACGCAGATGAGCACAGACGCAGGCTTTAAAGTGAGGGAGATTAAATTGAGTAGGAAACACAGAAGATGGAAGAGAATTCCACAGAACAGAGGTGGCAGGAAAGAAGGAAGCACCGCAGCGAACAAGTCTGGAGTTACTAATATCTACAGAAAAAGCCGACACAGCACCCCTTGTGCTTCGTGGGCGTCAAAGGTAGGCAATTTTCGAGTGGAAAGTTCCCGAGCACTTACGCTACGGTACGCAGAAACGTGGTAAAGTACCAACATCACGCCGCAAAGATAGAGGGTCAAGTGAACTAGAAAGTACAGGACAGTTTATAGGCCTTTGGCCTTTGACTCTACCCCATCCAAAGCCGGGTGAAACCAGAGCCCCCCCAGATATATAAGAACAGTACTCATACAAGGGCGGATGAGACCTTGTATAGCTGAAGCAACTGAGAAGAGGAAAAAGTCTCGCAGTCTAAACAGAACTCCCAGTTTCTTTGAGGCCGCCCTAGCAACCGTTGTGATGTGAGGTTTCCAAGACATTTTTTTGTTTATATTAAGGCCAGGAATGTTTATGTTGTCAACAGGAGAGACGAGAGAACCGTCGAAAAGATAGGAAAGTTAGAAGGTGTCTTAGAGAGGGAGATTGTAGAAGTTGGATTTTAAAGAATTAAATTTGACAAGGTTGAGACGACCCCACCCGGAAATTCTGTCCAGATCAGCGAGAGGAATAGAATCGGAAAGGTTAAGACGAGAGGCAATTCTAGAAGTAAAAGAGGGAGCAGAATTGAAATTAGTTGAAGAATGAAGGGTCGAGTCATCGGCATATGAGTGGATAGAGAGTTAGATGTGCAGGTGAGAAGATCATTAATGAAAAGCAGGAATAAAGTAGGAGACAAGACAGAACCCTGAG
>JABUQX010146858.1:0-5000 GCA_015478945.1 Trachelipus rathkii | reverse complement strand
GGAGTGCATAAGAGAAGAAGGAGGAAGGAGGAAGGAGGAAGGATGGAGATAGAGAAGGACAGCATAGAACAGAGTTGGTACAGGTGCACCGGTGCTGTAGCCGGTGCGGTGCTGAGTTTGTAAACATTCGTTTAGCCTCAGACTGACATTTCTATTTTCAAAATCTCATTTTCTTTTTATAATCACGAACTAAAATATATTGTTTGCTATTTTATTTATAACTTTTATTTTACATTTATTCTTTATGTTTTTAATTTTTGTTTTTAATTTAAACTTTTAATTATTTTTAAATTTATTTCTTTTTCTTTTCTTTAAAATTTTTATCTTTATGTTTATAACGTAAAAATTTGCATTTTTACATACTCTAAAGCAGTAATCAGTAAATCAGTTAATCAAACTGCCCTCCTACCATAACTGGTGATGATTCATTGGATCTATTGATCTATTGATCGGTATTGATCGTCAGTATTTTTGCTGCCAAAACTGTTATGTTTTATACCTAAAGCAGTAAACCGCAAATCAGTTAATCAAACTACCATCCAGTTATAACTCCTATTTTTCCATGATCTATTGACTATTGATCTATTGACTTCTGGTTGATCTACTGATTCAAGTCATATTTTTTATTAAACTGTTATGTTTTTCATACTCTTAAAGCAGTAACCAAAAATCAGTCAATCAAAACTACCATCCAGCCATACTCCTACCTTTCCATGATCTATTGGGATTCATTATCTTATTTGATCTATTGAACTATTTATTCAAGTCATATTTTTATTAAAATTGTTACATATGATAATTTCTAAAGAGAAAATCAAACAAGCCACCCAACTATCACCCAGTCACCTCACTCAATATCTATGTTATTATTATCTGTCTGATCCATTAATCCAATATCAAAAGTCATTTTCAAGCTAACATGTAAACACAAAACTTGTTTATTTTTTGTTTTATGAATATTTTGTATAAAATCTAAAAATTTATTCTTTTTATGTTTATAACTTAAATTTTTTTTGCATTTTTGCATACTCTAAAGCAGTAAATCAGTAAAATCAGTAAAGCGGTAGTAAATCAAAATCAGTAATCTAGTAAAGTAGAATCAGTAAATCAGTAAAGCAGTAAATCAGTAAATCAGTAACGCAAGAGAAAATCAGTAAATCAGTTAATCAAACAGCCCTCCTATCCTTCCATGATCTATTGATTCATTGGATCTATTGATCTATTGATCTATTGATCTATTGATTCAAGTCATATTTTGTATAACATAACACAAAACTTTTATTTATTTTGTTTTCTTTTCTAAACATTATGTTTTTACTATAAAAATTTATTCTTTTTATTTTTTTGTTTGTTTAAACATTTTGTTTTTACTAAAAACTTTATTCTTTTTATGTTTAATTTGCTGGTAAAGTATGTTTATAACGTAAAAATTTAAGCATTTTTACATACCCTAAAGCAGTGAATCAGTAAATCAGTAAATAAATCACACTCTATCTCATCCATCCATGATCTATTGATCAATTTGAACCATTGATCTATTGATCTATTGATTCATTGATTCAAGTCATAATTTGTGGTAACATAACATAAAATAATTCTCTTTGTTGTTGCTATACTTGTTGCAGCTGTTGCGGTATTTTGTTGCAGAAGTTGTTGATGTTGGTTGTTGTTGTTGCTGTTGCTGTTAAATATATCATACGTTCAAGTTAGATGAAAATGTACGTTGTTAAATATATCAAAATTTCAAGTTAAATGAAAATATACAACACTTTTTCAAACATACCTGTAAAAATGTTAATGTTAATTTTACATTAACATTGTGCACGGAAAACTAAACAAAATAGCATATCTCATCCAGTCAACCGACATACGCATTCCATTAACAGTAATCGAATCACAGGTTTCAACCTACCAGCAGAAGTCGCCATAGCAATCTTTACTATGCACAGCCGACCAAAAATATTATTATTATTATTATTATTATATTATTATTATTATTATTATTTATTATTATATTATTTATTATTATTATTATTATTATTTATTATTATTAATGATATATTATTATTATTATTATTCCACATAGATCTTACAACACCAATAACGCGTGCGATCACTTTGCCTCCAGGTTCACAACTAAAACATTGGTTGGTAAATTGTTCTCTACCAGACCCCTATACATTACGTAATCTTGTTACGCTCAAGGGTAGCCAATCAGCATTTGCTATGCCATCACGGACAGCCAATGAAATTCAAGGAATGACTCATTAATCTTAATATCTTTTGACACATGAGAAGGGTAATGAGATTTATTACCTTGTTCCCAATATCTTTTGACACATGAGAAGGGTAACAAGATTTATTACTCTTCTCCCAATATCTTTTGACACATGAGAAGGGTAACAAGATTTATTACTTGTTATCCCATCACGGACAGCCAATGAAATTCGAGGAATGACTCATTAATCTTAATATCTTTTGACACATGAGAAGGGTAACGAGATTTATTACCTTTGTCCTTACTTAACATATGTTTTTATCTTAAACAGTAGTTTTATTATTATTATTATTATTATTATTATTATTATTATTATTATTATTATTATTATATTTATATATATATATATATATATATATATATATATATATATATATATTATTATTATTTTCAATTATTATTATTATTATTATTATTATTATTATTATTATTATTATTATTATTATTATTATTATTATTATTATTATTATTATTATTATTATTATTATTATTATTATTATTATTATATCAAATATAGCATATGTATATGAACATAACAAATCTAACATACCATACACACACACACACACACACACACACACACACACACACACACACACACAATAATTATAGACACTTTACTTAATACATTAACCCGGCAATCATCGTACTAACTTACTGATCACATGACTGCTGTTTCTATGATGTCAAGCAGATGTGTTACATTTTCTAAACGTCGTTGTAAGACATTTACATTTTTCACATGTTAAATATAAACATTTCAATTTGTTATGTATTTTCTTTTACGTTTCTATTATTCTTTTATATTTTGTTAAAAGTTAGTTATTTATTTATTTATTTTAGTTTTATTTATTTTTATTTTTATTTATTTAAAATAATCTATATATTTTTTAAAAACTTTTATTTATTTTTGTTTATTCTGTTTAAAACATTTTGTTTTAACTAAAATTTTTTTTTTCGAGTTTATAACTTAGCCTTTTTGTATTTACGTTTCATAGGTCTTCAAAGCAGTTGTAAATCAGTAAATCAAACTGCCTTCCAGCCACCTTTCCTACCATTTCTCCATGATCTATTTAACTTATTGATCTATTGATTCAAGTCATATTTTTATAACATAACACAAAACTTTATTTATTTTGAAATAAGCTAAATAACAGTTTTGTTTAACTAAAATGCTTATAAATGGGATGTTTACAACCCCCATCGTTTGCCCTTTTACAGCCTTGTGTAAATCAGTAAAGTAGTAAATCAGTAAATCAAACTGCCTTCCAGCCACCTTCCTACCCTTCCATGACCTATGGATCTATTGATCTATTGATCTATATTGATCTATTGATTCAAGTCATAATTTGTATAACATAACACAAAAACTTATTTATTTTTTTTTTTGTTTCTTTAAACATTTTTGTTTTAACTAAAATTTATTTCATTTTAAAGTCATATTTTTTACTAAAAATTGCATTTTTACATACCTTAGATCAGTAATCAGGAAATCAGTTAATCAAACCACCCACTCCACCCTCCACCCATCAATATATATATATATATATATATATATATGATATATATATATATATATATATATATATATATATATATATATATATATATATATATATATATATATATATATATATATATATATATATATATATATATATATATATATAAAAACATAAAAAAAAAAACATATCTCACACACGAATAAACGGTTAGTAATATTAATAAAGTTCCTTACTTAACTACAGTAAGTAGCTAAAATCGATGCAATACTTATCCTATTCACACTTTTTCAAGCATATATCTAAAATATTAATGTCAATTTTACATTAGAAATGTAATATTTACGAGAACTAAACAAAAATTTATCTCAACCTAACCTAACTGTCATAGAGCATTCATTAACAAAGTAACTAACATTAGAAGTTTCAACTTACCAAGAGATGTTAACGTAGCAATCTCAATCTTTACTATACATAACCGACCAAAATAAGTCTTTACATAACTTTTTAAAAAAAAATAATTAATACTTATGATTATTATTATTATTATTATTATTATTATTATTATTATTATTATTATTATTATTATTATTATTATTATTATTATTATTATTATTATTATTATTATTATTATTATATTATTATTATTCCACATAGATCTCACACCAATAATGCGTGCGACCGCTTCTCATGGCAGGCTCACAACTAAAACATAGGTCGGTAAAATGCTCTCTTCAGAGGGTGGATACAAAGAACGTGAGAAAACAAGCCATTCAAAGGCGTGTGAAAAAAGATAATTAGCTTTGGAGGGGAATAAACAAAGAACGGGTATCAATTACATGAACATCTGTTGCTTTGTTCTGACAATGGTATGAATTCGGTTACAACACCTGTTACATGAAGGGTAAAAATTGCGATGCGTATAAACATGTATGCAAACACACACACACACACACACACACACACACACACACACACACACACACACACACACACACACACACACACACAATAATTATTGACACTTTACTTAATACATTTCGTTTTCTTATTTTTTTTTTTTAAGTTTTTATTTTTCTTTCTTTATATATATATATATATATATATATATATATATATATATATATATTTATATATATTATGTGGCGCACGAAAATGCTAGAGTTTTACGATAAATGTGAAAACGGTTAAACACCAATTGATCTAAACGAAGTATATCG
>JABUQX010146854.1:27500-35078 GCA_015478945.1 Trachelipus rathkii | reverse complement strand
ATAATAATAATAATATTTTTTTTTTTTTTTTTTTTGAATTAGTGTACAGGACCCACCACGGCTCACAAAGCGGCCACACTGGGTTGAAAAAATCAACACCATGGGCGGGTCCTGGATCTTACATATTTCAAACGTCAAAAAAGATTTAAATAGAGAAACGAATATTCAGTCACTTAAAATAAACAAAAACTAAACAAAAGTGTATCCTTGCAGTATAAAGTCCTAGTGTTACATAACAAAATCAAATATTATAGAGAATATTCACTTCTTGTAGAAACAAGAAAATAGCATTACTACTAAAGTGGGAAGATTCGGATAAGATATGGGATAATCTTTTGGAAGGTGTTATGGATCGTAAAGTAGGAAAATAACGGCGGCGAATAGAGTCCAGCTGGGAACAATCAATGAAGATATGTCGAACAGATTGTGGGGTATGGCTTCGACAAAATTTGCAAATAGGAGGGGGGTTCCGTGACATATAGTGACTGTGAGTGATATTAGTATGGCCAATACGGAGGCGTGCAAGTATCACTTCGTGTAAGCGTTTTCGTCGGTGGGAGGATGACCACTCCCCGATGATCGGCTTTATATTTCTAAGTTTCGCTCCTCTCTGATCATTCGTCCAGCGCTCTTGCCAACAAGATCGAAAACCTTGTCGGAGAGCAGGATAGTAATCGGTTGATGGGAGGTAGCCTTGTCGAATGGCATCCGGGAGGTACCTGGAACAACTCCGAAATGAGGAGGTGGCCATTTTGGCCTCTCTGTCAGCGATTTCATTGCCAGTTACCCCTACATGAGAAGGGGTCCAACATAAAATAATTTGTTTCTTGCGGGAATGGAGCAGCCGAAGAAATTGCTGCACAGCAGATACCATTGTATTTTTAGAATAAGGGGTTTTAAGCGCTTGTAGCGCGCTGAGCGAATCTGAATAAATAACATAAGATTGATCTTGGTTAAGGATAAGAATTCGAGAAAGCGCAATCATTATAGCCATTAATTCTGCTGTGAAAATTGAAGCATGAGGGGGGAGGGTATGGGAAAGGTTGCGATCAGGAAAGACAGCAGATGCGCCCACACTGTTCCCGGTTTTAGAGCCATCAGTAAATACTGGGGTGAACTCATCATGAACTGTGGAATGAGACAAGAATGATGCCTTTAACAGGGCAGCAGAATGGCTTGATTTGGAGAGAGAGGTCAGAGCCAAGCAAATGGTGGGAGCGGGGAACAACCAAGGTGTGTATCCTTCATCGTATGAGAAAGGCAGCACCTTTTGTAAAGGGATATTAAGGAAATTAAGGATGTTATGAACCGTGTTCGCAAATGGCCAGTAATTAGGGTTCTGAGGCACCTCCTGCAGAATCGGTGTCAGGGCAGACGGTATTGGGGTTTGAAAACGAAGATAACTTGTACACATGATGTATTCTCTTCGAAGAGAGAGTGGCATCACATTGGCTTCAACTTCAAGGCTTACCCGAGGGGACGATCGGAAGGCTCCAGTGGAGATACGGATCGCCTCGTTTTGTATGGGATCCAACAGATGCAGTAGAGTAGGGGAGGCCTGACCATATACTAGACAGCCATAGTCAAGCTTCGATCGAACTAGGGCGATATATAGACGTAAAAGGGACTTGCGATCAGCACCCCAAGATTTTGAGGCGAGATGACGTAACAGGTCAAGAGCGCGATGACAAGTTGTTTTTAGGTATTTAATATGCGGTGCATATGTTAAGTGGTCGTCTAGGATGAGCCCTAGAAATTTGACCTGTGAAGTTACAGGAATGGGCGAACCATATAAGGTTAGGTTTCGCGGAGAAGAGGTGGCAAGTTCTTCGATTCCCTTTTTTCTTGAAAAGCACTGCTGAGGTTTTGGTGGGAGAAAAATGGAAGCCATGGGAGTTACCCCATTGTGAAATATTCTCAATAGCTAGTTGAAGTTGCCGTTCGAGAAAAGGCAGCTTGGCACCGGCTATATATAACACAAGGTCATCAACATAGAGAGAAAAATTGACCGTCGCTGGGATAGAAGTAACAATGTCATTAAATCCAAGAGCAAATAGTAGTACACTCAGAACACTACCCTGCGGAACGCCTTCATCCAGAGTAAAGTGGCGTGACAGAATAGAAGAGCACCGAACTTGGATGGATCTGTTTGACAAAAGACATTTAATGAAAAGAGGGAGTTGTCCGCGAAAGCCGAGCGAATGGAGTTTAAGGAGAATCCCAGTTCTCCACGTTGTATCATAAGCTTTTTCAAGGTCAAAGAAGACACCAAGAACCATCCCACCAGTTGAGAAGGCTTCCCGGATGTCATGGTCTAGTTTTAACAAGGGGTCCGCGGTCGAACGATTTTTGCGAAAGCCAAACTGGAAGTTTGAAAAAGCTTGGCGACTCTCCAGAACAGGGAGAAAGCGGCCTGAAACCATTTTCTCCATTAATTTACAGGTATGGCAGGTCAGTGAGATTGGTCTTTGGTTATCCACCAGCTTCGGATCTTTCCCAGGTTTGGGGATAGGAATTACAAAAGCTGTAGTCCAAATAGATGGAAAAGAGGATTCGATCCAGATTCTGTTATATAAATCCAGCAAAAATGCTGATGCCGAGGGATGTATATGACGGAGCATGATATATGAAATCATGTCTGGACCAAGAGCACCGTCTTTGCTACTCGCCAGTGCAGTTTGATACTCTGCAAGTGTAAAAAGACGGTTGTAGGAATGATCTTCCCCTTTCGCTGTTGAAAAGTCTGGCAGTGCTGTGTCAGTTCTCAGTTTTTGAAAGGCTTCAGTGTAGCGGAATGAACTCGAATGGTTAGCAAAGCTATAACCTAACGCATCCGCTACCACCGCAGGAGCGGAGATCGTATCAGCTATATCAGGCCCATAACGGAGGACTGTGGGTGAGGAGTTATTGGAGCGACGAGATATTTTCTGTGTAACTTTCCACACTAAAGGAAGGGGAGTTGTGGAGTTGACAGTCGATATGTAAGTTCGAAAATATTGTTTACGCGTTTGACGATTAATTCGCCGAGATCTCGCTGCGGCTGCTTTATAAATAATCATGTTTGGGGTGGTGCGGGTCTTTTTATATTGCCTGTAGAGTTTCTTCTTCTCTCGGTTGGCTTGTGCGCACTCTTGGGACCACCAAGGGGTTGCCGACCGCCTGCCTGAGGAAGACTGCGGGATGCAAGCTTCCGCTGCAGAGATGACTACTTTCTGGAAGAAGCAGAAGGCATCATCAACAGTCGGAAATCGTTTATTGAAAGGAGAAAGAGGGATAGCTGTGGCCTGAAAGAAGCAAAATGCATCATCAACAGCCAGCTGGAGTTGGGTTTTTGCATTGGGCTTGGAACAAGCTCATTTAATGCTATTGGGTAATGATCGCTGCCGAATAAATAATCAAAGCGGGACCAGGTAAAACGATCCATAAGGGAATGGGAACAAAAGGAAATATCGATGCAAGAAGAAGTGTGTGTATCTAAACGTTCATAGGTTGGAAGTCCTGTGTTAAGGCATCCCAGGGAAAAGGGGGTTAGGAGATCTAATAAGATCTTGGACTTAGATGAAGTGACAGAGTCACCCCATAAGGGGTGGCGGAGGTTGAAGTCACCTAGTATAACAACCGGAGCAGGGAGCTGTTTAAAAAGATCATATAAGTCGACCTTAGTAAATTCACTACTCGGAGCTAAGTAGATTGAACATATAGTAATGTCGATGGACAAGTGAATTCTTGCCGCTACTGCATGAAGTTTGGTTTGGAGAGGGACTGGGGAATAGGGGACAGATTTGTGAATGAGTATTCCTGCCCCTCCCTTATCATTGTCACCTCTTTCTATAGAAGTTAACGGCGATTTATATTCAGATGGTTGAAAGAAGTCACGATGACATAGTCGAAGTTCCTGCAAACATATACACTTTGGTGTGCATATGTTTATTAGTTGAACAAGTTCTTCGAAATTAGAGTAATAGCCACGACAATTCCATTGAAGGAAAGTAGTCATGGTGAGTTATGAATATTATGATGGTGGTCTATTAGAGACAATTGTCTCTATGTGACTGGGGGAAATGTTGGAGGTGGGTTCAGATTGAGAGGGAAGATTGAGACGTGGGTCTCGGCGAGAAGGGAGAACAAAACCTGGGGGGAGAGGGTAGTCATACACCAGAGATTTGTTAGGTTGTATGACATCTTTTAGGGAGGAGTTTTCAGATGTATTTGGTGAAAGAGCTTCACCATGAATGCGAGATAAGTTGAATTCAACCAAATCCAACTTGTTATGTGGGTTTGGTTGGTTAATAGGAGAGCATTCGTAATGCTCATATTTATTAGTGAGATCAGTATCAGAACCCGCTTGGCAAGCAGATTCAGAAATGTGAGAGGGGCAGAGAGTGGTTTCCATGGAAATGGGGAAGGAAGGTGTATCCGAAATGGTATTGTCTTTTTGAGAATGTATTGGGGTTACGACATCGATTTCCAATATGGGATTCGATGAATTGGCAAGGTCTGATTCTGGAGAATTTTCCAGTACTTCATCATGCGGGTGATCTTGGGAAATTGGGTAGTTTAATTGGAGAATGGGGACCTCTGGGTCCATCTTCATGCTTCCATTAGACCCAGAACGTTTAGAGCGTTTGCGACGTTTACGTTGAACAGTTTTCCATTCACCTTTCTCGGAAGTGCAGGAAGCATTAGAAAGAGAATGGGTCATCGCATCGAGCTCCATTTGGGAGCTGTTATCCAATTCATCTTCTAGGGTATAGAATCCCTTAGAGAGGGCCGATAAAGGAAACTCGGGGGAAGAGTTATAGGAAGAATCAGAGGAACTAAAACTGTCTTGTAGACTATTAGATGATTTGTTGGTGAGTTGTTCATTAGTTGGGATTGTTTGGGTACAATCTATTAAAGCCTTTGCATTTGTCTCAGAAGTAGACTTATGGCGAGGTCTCTTCTGAGTTGCATTTTTTACATCTGGGGTTACTGTGTTATTGTTTAAGAATTCGGTTGCTCTATATTTTAACGAATAATCTTTAACTTGGCGACTGTTCTTTTCTGTGTGTTTTAAAACATCTTTACCAGGGGTTTTAGTAATGGTGGGAGGCGAATTAAGGGACAAAGAGACCGTCCTCTTGGATAAGTTTGGTGACCCAAATTGGTGAGTATGGGACAGTGTGTCTTGGCAGGAAGTGTTTTCCAAATTTTGTATTGGATGAGCTAGCTTAGTTTCATTGGTAGCTTGTTGAGAGTTAATGCTCAGGATAGGCTTGTTGATGGCTCTTTGGACGGGAGATTCAATCAAGGGCTGCTTTTGTGCTCTTTGAGAAGTTGGTAGTGTGGGCAGTACAGGTAGACTGGTTGCAGTACTTGCCTGAGTTTCAACGGAATTTAAGAGAGGAGTTCTATTAGGATGGGGTTGTGTTGGCGGATTAACACGTGGAGGCGTGGGGGTAGCTGTGATTGTGGCGTAAGATTGATTTTGATTTGTCTGATATTTTTCATTGAGCTGGCGTATAGCATCTCTCCTGCTCAATTTATGTATAGTACATAGCTCTAAAACCTCCTGTTAAACAGGTAAGACGGGCATTTGAAGGAAGAAGCACTGTGGGGTCCTTTGCAGTTTCTGCAGTTAGGGGTATTTTCACATGGTGTGAAATAATTCTCCGCAGATTGGGCATATGTCTTCCTGTCCCCTACAGTATTTTCGGGGATGACCAAACCGTTGACATTTGAAGCAACGTCTGGGTCGAGGGATAAACGTGCGAACACTGTAACTTGTGAACCCTATTTTTACCTTTGTAGGTGGATAAGGGGTGTTAAAGGTCAGTAGTAAGCGGGGGTTTGGTTTGTCAGGAGTTTCCCGGCGAGGGGGAAATCTATAAATGTTTGTGACGGAAAATCTTTTCTGTTGGAGTTCTTCCAAAACGACAGCTGTGTTTTCGTCTCTCTGAATAGGACAATAAATAGTGCCTTTAGATGTGTTTCTTATGTCATCAGGAGTAGAAATAATAGGAACATCTCCAAGAGACGTTAAGGATGACAGAATGGAACTTTGATTTCGGTTAGCAGCTTTTACGAGAATGGACCCATTCCTCATCAATGTGACTGGAGGGTCTTCAACTCCTAGGGCTTTTTCGAGTGCTCTACTGAGAGGAATGGTTCTGTGCTCAGTAAGAGTTTTTGAGGTAGCGGATCGCAGTATGTAATACATCGGGGGAATGACATGTCTGCTGACATTCCTGGAGGAGGTGCAGCATATGGAGTAAACGAATGAGAACGACTATTACGGGGGGCACCTTTGCGGGATTGCCCGGACCGTTGGGGCACCTGAGGTGTTCGGGGTTTGCTGGTCGACGAATCGATGGAATTTTGCGAAGGACCCTCAGGTGTAGAAGAAGAAAGCAAATCATAGGTACCAGGTCTAGAAGTAGTAGGGACCGTGGTAGGGTTAGGCTGGGTTTTTGGTAGATGGTAATTGTTGTTGTTGTTCAGCTCACCTTGGTTTAAACACGTTATTTCGTTCAAGGGCTTTTCCATAAAAATTTTACTACAAACTTCGTCTCCATGGATGAACAACATAACAATAATGCAAATGAGATATAAACGTAAATAACAGGATGGGCTGGAAAGGCGTATATTTCATAAGGAAGGGTAATCCTCTTCTCCACAGCAGGTCACAGTCCAGAGACCCACACAACCACCCGGACCCCACCCCGTAGGGTGGGCTGTGGATGTGGCCTCGGCAGATCCTCCCAGAACTCTACGTCGGTGACCCACCCGTTTACGGCACCTATAGTCTTCACGCAAAGTATGAGATTATACACCAAAGTGCAGAACAGCCTCCTCAGTGGTTAGCCAAGGCTCAGGTTCCCTACAATTGGCGGCCCGGTCAGAGGTGAGCGTAAATGACCGGTTTTTAAACTGTACCCTCATCCACGGGGAGGAAGTGTGGGGTGAACTGAAAACCCATGCAGGAAGAGGCACCGGATGGCCCATGGGGCTGTGATGGGAAAAGGGAAGGGCAACATTATACAATTAATTGAAGGGACTTATGGGTGAATTCAAAAAATCCAGTTTTTCGCTCTAGGACACTGAAGGGCAGTATACCCCGCCCAACAGTATCCCAGAGAGCCCACCCACCAACTGCAAGGTAACTGGACAGCGGGTGGGATATATATTAATAATAATAATAATAATAATAATAATAATAATAATAATAATAATAATAATAATAATAATAATAATAATAATAATAATATGTGTTGTGAATAATAATAATAATAATAATAATAATAATAATAATATTAGAATAATATAAATAATAATAATAATAATAATAATAATAATAATAATAATAATGATAATAATAATAATAATAATAATAATAATAATAATAATATAAATAACAATTTAATGAGAAAAGTTAATATTAATTCCCTTGCTTCAGTATATAGACTTTTCCAGTATATATATATATATATATATATATATATATATATATATATATATATATATATATATATATATATATATATATATATAGTATATATATATATATATGTATGTATAACATATATATATATATATATA
>JABUQX010146854.1:15000-22500 GCA_015478945.1 Trachelipus rathkii | reverse complement strand
TATATGCATGTATATATAGTGTATATGCTATATATATATATATATATATACATATATATATATATATATATCGTTGCACACTGGTACTGCAACTGAGTTGACAAAAGTGAGGTATATCATGCCCTGTATTTCTGGTTACCTAATGCCTAATGTAGTTTACCCGTCCTTAATTGGGCGCCCATGAGGTGCGAACTAATCATAATATATATATATATATATATATATATATATATATATATATATATATATATATATATATATATATATATATATATATATTTAATTACATGGGGCTTAAAGACTTAAGAATGACGTCACCTCAATTCCTTCTTTGTACTGTGAGTTTCTGATTTAGTAATTCGGTTTGAAACGATTTCTTAACATTACAAATTGCCTTTTTTTTCAGCTGAATGGCTTAATAAATGGCTGATGCGTATTCACTATAGAAATAATAATAATAATAAATTAATAATAATAATAATAATAATAATAATAATAATAATAATAATAATAATAATGGTATATATAGTATTTATTATTGATAATAAGTTTTATGAAAATGTTTCCAATAAATTTATGTTTGTGTCTGTACCTTCAATGCATCCACTTTGCCGATATATATATAATATATATATATATATATATATATATATATATATATATATATATATATATATATATATATATATATATATATATATATATATATATATATATATATATCAGGGTTCACACTTTCTGGAAAGTCAGGGAAGGTCAGGGAAAGTCAGGGAAAAAAAAATTGGTCAGGGAAAGTCAGGGAAACGTTTTAAGATATGCTGAAAGTCAGGGAAATTCCCTGAAATTCCAAAAAAGTCAGGGAAATTTTAAAATTTCAAAACATATGAAGAATGATCCATGGACCAAGTTGCATATTTTTGATATATTTTTTTCCTTACTGTATAATTGTGGAATAAGAGATGTATTTGATAAGTGAATGAAAAGGTTGGGCGAGGAATGACATTCCATAAATATACTTCTATCCTGTTTCTTTCTATTTTTAGTTCACTATTACCTACTATTCTTCCTATTCTGTTCGTAGAGGTTGTTCCAAATTCATCCTTTTGATTGAAGGTGATTGGTGTATGGATGTGTTTTAGACTATGACTTATGACTTAATCTGTTTATATCTTTTTCTTTTTAGGGATTTATACTTTTTAAGGTGTTTTTTTTTTGAGGTTTGAAGAAGTGATTTTGGATTTTTGTGCAGTTGAAGGTATTTATTATTTATTTATAAAATGACTTCAAACAAAAAAAACTAACTTTAACGACCAGTGGTTGGACGTCAAACTGAACCCACAGTTTATCAGGTGGTTGGGTAAAGGACCTGATAGTTCCAAGGCATACTGTAAAGTATGTAAAAAGAACTTTGATCTATCTAACATGGGGCGCCAAGCCGAAGTTTCACATTCAAGAATGGAAACTCATTTGAATTTAATCAAAACTCAGCAGGACTAGATTAGATTAGATTAGATTGTTAGGGTGGTGGTCTCTATTGAGGCCCCTTGTCACTGCGACCCACTTGGATCTTTTGTGACACGCCCTTGTCTATTAAAACTCCTGGTTCATCCCGATTTTCCGCAGGAATTTCAGGACTCTTCCAGGAGACGAAGTTTTGATATCGGAAGGCTTCAGTACATCCCTCTGCCAATACCAGTATCTTTGCCAGCTTAAAGCTTCGCAATTACATAGAATGTGTTCTGCCGTTTCTACTGCTTCGCGGCAGTAGCGGCATGTATCACATTCAACTTTTCCCATTTTCTTGAGGTGATATCTGACTGGCCCATGTCCAGTCAGAATTCCAGTCAGAATTCGAAGATCAGATCTACTCAGAGCAAGCACTTCTTTTGCCTTTCTCGGAGAAGGATCAATCAGATCTTTAGCCTGTCTGAGACCAGGGATGCTTGTCCAGTAATTGGTCATAGCTCTGTGTTCCCATTGTTTCAGAAATTCTTTAATGTGGGCCTTAGAAAGTCCACAGAAGGGTTCCGGACCACAGTAGGCGGTTCTGGCTCCTTCCTTAGCGAGGCGATCAGCCTCCTCATTGCCTGGTACACCTTGATGCCCCGGCACCCACATCAGATTAACTCTGTTGTGTTGAGCCAGTTGCTGTAGGGTACGTTGACATTCCCAAACCAGTTTAGAGTCATACATGCAGGAGCTCAGAGCCCCGATAGCCGCCTGACTATCAGTTGCCACAGAGATCTTTGCCCCTCGCATCCCTTTTTCTATGTTTATTCTGGCACAAGCCATTATAGCGTAAATCTCCGCTTGAAAGATGGTGGGAAAAGCACCCAGGGCTATACTGCGCCTGCAATTGGGTCCAACCAGTCCCGCGCCAGTCCCACCATCTATCACCGATCCATCAGTGTACCACATAATGGTTCCTGATTCAAGTTTAGGACCTCCGTTATCCCAAGTTGAACGATTTGTAAGAAGGATTTTATACTTCTTTCCAAAGCTTTTTTGTTTTGGCATTAGGTCCGAGACTACAATGCCCATTTGCATCTCTGGTACATCTTCCAAAATTCGAAGGTGTCCGAGTCCAGTTTTTAGTTTAATTTGACCAAGAATGGCCAGTCTGGTTGCACATGACATGGCCTCCCTTCTGATGTGCAAATATAGAGGAAGGAGGCCTATCAGTGCTTCCATGGCTGCAGTAGGGCATGTATGCATTGCCCCTGTGATCGCTAGGCATGCAAGCCTTTGCAATCTTTGCAGTTTATTTTGTGCAGTCCTTTGTTCAACCTTCGGCCACCAAACAAGTGAGGCATAGGTGATTATAGGTCTGACTACAGTTATGTATAACCAATTGGTCATTTTAGGTTTCAGTCCCCATGTTTTGCCAAGCATCTTTCGGCATGTCCATAGGGCCATCGTACCTTTGTCCACTACCTTTTTAAGATGTGGATTCCACGTTAGTTTTTGATCTAGGATTACTCCTAGATATTTGACTTCAGTGGAAGGGTTAATAGTGACATCACCAATCTTGGGAGCCATGTATCTTAGCTTCCTCTTCCTGGTGAAGGGCACTATTACTGTTTTGCTTGGATTGATGTTTAGTTCCCTTTCCAAGCACCAATTGTAGGATATATTGAGGGCATGTTGCATGAGCTCCATTAAGACCTCTATGTGCTTGCCTCTAATAATAATTACAAGGTCATCCGCATATCTGCACTGAATCCAGATTCACTGAGTTTGGTGAGGAGACTATCGACCACCATGGTCCACAAAAGGGGTGAAAGTACCCCTCCTTGGGGGCATCCCCTCCCAGATGTCACAGTGATCATCTCCCCTCCCAGTTCAGCCGTAATACGTCTTGTCCCCAACATTGCTTTTATCCAAGCAATCGTTGAGGGTCCGACGCCCTTGGAGGCGGCGGCATCCTCCATGGTCACATGCATGGTGCTATCAAAAGCACCCTGCACATCCAGGAAAGCACAAACCGCCACCTCCTTGTGATCTAGCGCTCCTTCTATCTTGGATACCAAGCTATCTAGTGCGCCAACTGTTGATCTACCGGACTGGTAGGCCCATTGATTAGGATGGATTTTCTTTTCTATCGAATTTTCCACCCTTATGTGGTAGTCTAGCACCTTTTCCATTGTTTTCAAAAGAAATGATGTAAGACTTATAGGTCGATTGGATCTGGGGTCAGACGTGGACCGTCTCCCCGTCTTGGGGATAAAAACCACCCTTACTTTCCTCCACAGCTGGGGAATGTATCCCAGGGCATAGCTTGCCCTAAACACTCTCACCAGCAGCGGAAGCAGACTCTCCATTCCCTGTTGAAGCAAGGCTGGGAATATGCCATCCCCTCCAGGAGATTTATATGGGCCGAAGGAATTTATTGCCCACTCTACCCTATCAGGGGAGAAGACCCTTCCAGACAGACTTTCCGTCCATCTATTGGGTCTTCTATCATCCCATATATCTACTTCCTCCCCGTCGTCAACTATTACATTGTGCGGAAAGTGAGTGTTTATAAGTTCCACTAAGGTTTCCCTGTGGTCCTTTGTATAACTGCCGTCTTTCTTTAAGAGAAGGCTCGGCCCATTAGATTGGTCCTTTGAGAGCACTTTATGTAGACGCGCAGTTTCAGATTGGCTCTCAATGCTTTCACATAGAGTCTTCCATGATCTTCTTTTGGATTTCCTAAGTTCCTTGTTATAAGCGGTTAGGGCAGTTTTGTATGCTTCCCAATTTTTATCCCGCTTAGCTTTATTGAAGAGTTTCCTGGTTTTGGATCTTAGAGTGGTTAGCTCTTGATTCCACCAGGGGACGCTTCTAGTTATCCCTCTTTTTTTCAGAGGACAACTATTTTCATATGAATCTTGTATAATTGATTGCAGTTGGGTAGTGGATACATCTAGGTCCTGCACATCAAACAGTTCCCCCATATCCTCCACACGCTGTTTAAGGAGCTCTTTATACAAGTTCCAGTTTGTTAGCTTAGGTATTCTCCGCTCCTCCTCTACTTTCTCTAAAGCTATGATTTCGAACCTGATGTGTCTATGGTCCGAATGAGATACTTCATCAGACACATACCAGTTCGAGATCTGTATACCATAAGTGGCATTTATTAAGGTTAGGTCTAAGACCTCTTGTCTGTTCGATGTGATGAATGTGGGCTTACTGCCCTCATTCACCACATCAATACCATATTGAGTTAAGAATTCTAAAATACACTCACCTCTGTTGTTGATGTCCTTGCTGCCCCACAGGGTGTGATGGGCATTTGCATCGCATCCCAAGATCAGTCCCCTGCGGGTCCGCTGACAGTATTGCACAAGCCTGTGAATTTCTTCCGGAGGTGCTTCATTCGAGTCCCCGCAAAAGTATGCCGAGGCAATTACTACCTCTTGCACACCCAGCGCGGTTGGCACCTCTACTAGGGCTGCTATTAGATCCCTTGTGGTGAACTCTGGAATGGACAGGGCATTGACCCCACCACCGATGACCACCGCCGCACGAGGCGCGCCATGGTCCCGACAGTAGAGCAGCTTACCCATTCCACTTGGTATTCCTTTGATTGTTCCTTCTCTCACCCATGGCTCCTGTATGAGGGCTATCTGCAGCCTCTCGCATACAAAGGTCCGGACGAGAGCATCAGTTGCTGCCTTTGCGTGGTGCAAGTTAATTTGAAGGCAGCCCATTGTTTTTGTTATCCATTATGCAGATTTGGATTTGGGGTTCTGACTTGAACCCCTTGCCAAGGCCGATTTTGTTTGGCCTTCTTTCCCACTCTCTGCAGTTTGATTTTTCTTCTTTGGCTGTGAACCAGAGGGTGTTACCTTTCCTTTAAGAGCCAAGGTTTTCCCCTTTTCCTTCGGAGTGTAGTCCTCAGGTGAGGCCGTTTCGCCAGAGGTGGGGAGCCTACTCCCCCCCTCGGGTTTCCCGCTCCTCTTCCTGAGTCCAACAGTACCAAATTTATAGCTGAGCAGATGGTTTTGGGCTCTTAGCTTAGTTTCAGAGTGCTGGTCCAGAGAAAGGACGAGGTGCACAGAATCGCCCCTCTCTTCCCTTTTCAAGACCCTCCACTCGTCAGTGTTAAGGCCAAGGTTCTGTGCCTTTACAAAGGTTAGGATCTTGTCGTTCCCATCCCTTGCACTATTCTGGAAGAGACCAGTCAGTACTATGGGTCGGGGGATTTCATCCCCCTCCACTGTCCTTAGATCTGCCCCCTCCCAAGGTTTCAGCTGTCCAACAACGAGTTTCAGCCACTCTGCTGTGGCCTCGTCGTCGCAGTTGAACTGCACCCACCCTGGTTTGAGGATAGAGCCGTGAAACTTTGGCTGTGTGGTGCCGCCAACTAGTTCCACGATCCTGCCCAGGATTCCTTCTTGTATGGCCTTAAGTTGTTCCATTGTCAAGATTTCTTGTGGATAGTCTTTAGAGACTATTCCTATTCTGATTGTATTTAAGGTAGGACTTGAGGAAGCGTGGGCGCTTGCGCTCCCATCACTGCCTCCAGTCCTAGGTTTCTTTGGCACCCCCCCTGGCGTAGAGTCACTAAGGCGCGCTCGTTTTTCCGCAGGCGGGGGGCCAATAGGCACGAGAGCCAGTTTGCGGGCCTCTGAAGGATCGTGCCCGTTCTTCACCAGCCACCTATATCTTCTTCTGGCCGCGCCTGAAAGGCGAGGCAATGTTAGTTGGAGCTTTTGAATAGCCTCCTCGATATTAGATGCTGTATCCCCTGATGGGGTTGCAGCAGCCAAGTTGGATTCCTCTTCCACCTCCCTGACAGGGACTGTAAGCCCCTTTTCAGTTGAGGTTTCGGGGGGAATCCAAAGAAGGCCTTGAGGCCTTTGGGAGTGGCGCACTTAAGGGGGTGCCCCCCTGTAAAAGTTTTTTCGTATCCATAAAAGAATAAGTTAAACTGAGGAATTATACGGTCACCCGCAGCAGAGCCTCATACTGCGGGAAGGCTAAATTGAAACAGGAGGTCGCCTGGTATCCTGAGTTCGCATACTTGAGACCGAACTTCCCTCCGGCCATGCATCCCTTGGCGTATGCTGTTCCACCGTGGATTGGGGGCGGTGACTTAGTTTTCCCCCCAGAGGCCTCCGCTACTAAGGCAGCAGACTGTCCCTGGGCGGAAGTAAGCCCCTCCGCCACAGCAAGGCGCACCGCCATTGGAGGGGCAGCAGGACTAACCATCATTGAAAAACTTTTTCGTTACGTGTTCTAATAATACAAATATTAGTGAAAGTGTGTGCACTGAAAATTATGCCATTCCATCAACTTCTAATCATACTCAACCGATTGTAAATGACCCTGAGTGTTCTATTAATAACCAACCAAAATCAGTTTATCAATCAGTTTCATCTTTTTGCATTAAAGATGATGTTACAGGATCTGAAATAGTATGGGCATTAAAGGTGGTGGATGATAAAATGTCTTTAAACTCGTGTGCAGATATAGGGGAAACATTTAAATTAATGTTTCCAGATAGTGCGGTAGCTTCAAATTTTAAAATGGGGCCGATGAAATGTAAATATGTGATTAACTATGGACCTGCTCCCTATATTTCTAGAAAGCAAAAGCACAATACACTCTACTTTGCAGTGAAGCTCATTCTACCCTTGAATTAAAATTCAAAATATTTTTGGATGGTGATTGTCTTTCTAAGAGACTTGATTAGTTTTTTTCTTCTATAGTACCTGGGAATCAATGTTATGTGGAATTGTGGCAAATTATTAAATTAGGACTGATATTTTTGCATGGAAATGTGACAGTGGAAGGAGGGTTTTCTATAAATTAAGCAATTTTAGTGGAGAATCTGAAAGAACATAGTCTGATTTCTCAAAGAACAGTGCACAATGCTATAAGATCTCATAAAAGTATTCATAAAGTTCCTATCACTCAAAAAATGTTGACAAATGTAAGAGCTGCCCATAGGAGATATGAAGAACATCTCAAAGAGTCAAAACAGAACCAAGAAGAAGAAGAGAATAAAAA
>JABUQX010146854.1:0-10000 GCA_015478945.1 Trachelipus rathkii | reverse complement strand
ATATATATATATATATATATATATATATATATATATATATATATATATATATATATATATATATATATATATATATATATATATATATATATATGTAGCTATTGTTTGGAGGAGGAGAAGGTTGAGACAAACAATTGATGAAAAGAAATAAATAGGAGAGAGATCTAAAGAAAGGAAGAATGGAGAGAGAGAGAGAGAGAGAGAGAGAGAGAGAGAGAGAGAGAGAGAGAGAGAGAGAGAGAGAGAGAGAGAGAGAGAGGGGGTTAATTAATGAAGCAAAAACCGTAGATTTAGCGTCTTGAATCGCTGACAATGATAACTAATACTAATGGTGGTGTTCTTATATATATATATATATATATATATATAAGAAATATATATATATATATATATATATATATATATATATATATATATATATATATATATATATATATATATATATATATATATATATATATATATATAGAGAGAGAGAGAGAGAGAGAGAGAGAGGTTTTTATGGATTTGCAACAGGAGTATGATAGGATTAATAAGGTAGCTCTGTGGCAGGTGATAGTGATATATTATGTTGGTGGTATGCCTCTGAATGGAATCAAAAGTATGTATGACGATAGTCAAGCGTGTGTAAGAATAAATGGAGTTCAAAGTGACTGGTTTAATATTAATAGCGGAGTGAGGCAGAAATGTGTTATGTCTTTTTGTCTTTTTGGTTATTTAATTTGTATTTGGTTGGGGTTATGAAAGAATTAGATTTGAGGGTAGCAGGGGAAGGTGTTAAAATGATGGAGAATGGAAGAGAGTGGAGGGTACTCTGTTTACTGTATGCTGATGATTTGGTTTTGTGTGGTGAATCTGAAGAGAGATGGAGAAGATTGGTAGAGGGGTTTGGCAGGGTGTGTAATAGGAGGGATTTGAAACTAAATGTAGATAAAAGTAAGGTTATGGTAGTGAGTGAGGAGAGTCTGGGTGTGAAGTCATCTTAGATGGTGAGTAACTGCAACTGAGTATATGAGTTTAAATATTTAGGGTTTATGTTGGATGCAAAGGGAACGTATGATGCAGAATGTAGTTGGAAAAATGTGACTGGTAGGAAGGTGGCTAGTGCAATTAAATCCTTGATGGACGTGAAGTGACTAAATTTTGAGTGCGCAATGGTTTTGCATGAGGGTATGTTGTTAACCATGTTAATGTATAGTAGTGAAACTATGGTCTGGAATAAGAGGTATAGATCTAAAGTACAAAGTGTTCAGATGGACAATCTTAGGGGCGTGTTAAGTGTGAGAAGAATTGATAAAATGAGGAATGAACGCATTAGGGAGTCCTGTGGTGTGATGAAGGGCCTAAATGAGCAAATAAACGAGAGTACATTGAGATGGTCATATGGAAAGGATGGATGATAGTCGGTTGGTTAAGCGGATGTATAGTGGTGGGTGTGCTGGTAATCGACCGGCTGGGAGACCGAAGAAAAAGTGGATTAAGACAGTAAAGGAATGTCTGAAAGAAAAAATGTGAGTTTGGCAGGAGTGAATGGCGGGGTTTTGTGAGGGGGTATGGTTGTGGGCTTTGCCCAGGGGATGAACCCCACCTGACGGGATACCACAGTGAGGGTCCGTCGCAGTCTCGTGAAACCTCAGGGTGGATTATTGCGACCATTTTCCGCTAGAGTATAAGGGGGAGGGTCTTTCTTTTCAACTTGCGTCGTATTCTCATATTCTTTCCTACTTTTCTGTTCCGGTATATGCTTCCGGCACTCACCACAATCTAAGGATGGGAGGGAAGATTATATGAGGAGAGAGATATAGAGAGAGAGAGATATATATATATATCACACATCAAAAATATAAATAGATAAGAAAGATTATATATATATATATATATATATATATATATATATATATATATATATATATATATATACCGTATATATATATATACCGTATATATATATATATATATATATATATATATATATATATATATATATATATATATATATATATATATATATATATATATATATATATATATATATATATATATATATATATATATATATATATATATATATATATATAAACACGCTAAATCCACTAAAATTTACTTAAAAAGATATCATTTTGACCTAAGTCCCGGCGTCTTAGGTATAAACATTGTTTTTGGAAATAAATATTTGTGGTTTTAGTATTTTAAATATTGATAAGCCTGTTTTATTTGTAGTGTTATATATATATATATATATATATATATATATATATATATATATATATATATATATATATATATATATATATTATATATATATATATATATATATATATATATATATATATATATATATATATATATATATATATATATATACTGTATATATATACAAGACCGTAGACAAGTGAGGGTTCAAATCCCCTCCCGAAATTATTTAAGCGATCAAAATTTTTTGATGGCTTAAGTCTTTAAATTTTAATTTTTAATAATTATAAAAATAATATTAGATAATAAAAAAAAAATAAGAGTGTATATATAATAATATATATTAATTGAAATGAGGAAACAAATTTGTAGTCCGTGAAGAATTCTTAAGTTTAGGTAGCTGTTGAAAGCAGGGATGGCATTTTTTGTGATTTTTTTTTATTTTTTTAAAAACATTTAGATTTTTTTGATTTTTTTTATATCTTTTTAGTTTTTCAGATTTGTAACGTCACGCGATATATAATTTGTAACCTGCAAATTATATTTCCCGACTTTACCGAATCCAAGAAACTCGCAAAAAAAAAAAAAAAATCACATTGATTTTTTTTAAAAAAATCAAAAAAATCACCAAAAATGCCATCCCTGGTTGAAAGTATTAAAGGAGAATCTCTAACGGAGGTAACACTCGAATTAATTAAAGTTTTTCAACTGCAACACAAAGTGACGATTTAACTTGCTCTAATATTGTTACAAAAAAAAATTGCCATTATAACGGGGATCTAAGTAATAGTATGAAGGTCATTAATTTCAACAGAACCAAAGCGTTTTTCTAGTTTCTCTTAGTTAAATTACATCTTTCATTCTTTTAAACCGTCATCATTTTCATTGAACAAAATGCTTCCTTAGCGGTGAGATTAATGGTATTACATCGGAGACAGAAGCTATAGAGGCGCTGATTTTTTTGGTAACTTCTTCAAATGGTTTCAATAGCTTAATGCAGTGTGATATGATGTCATTTTCCACATTAGTAAGAATTAGGGATGTACCGATACCAGAAAAGAGGCCGATACCGATACCGATACCGATACTTCAATTTTTTTAGGTGCTGATACTGATACTGATACTATACCGATACCGATACTTAATTAATATAATAAATACACAGTAATAAGATAGAACATATAAAATTGCTAGCAACTCAGGATTGTCTTCCTGTAATTAATAATTCGTTAATGCACAATACACAAGTAGTCAAGTATATTTTATTTTATAAATTAAAATAGTATCTTAAAGGAATAATAAATGTAAATATAATATTAATAACTTTTTATGTTTGTGTTTATTAAAAATATTCCATTTCCCTTTTCCAGTAAGTATTAACAAAGTTTAGCTACTAGCTTTTATGTTTTAACATTATTACAATTTACAAGAAGATCCTTTAACTAGCTACAATATAAAGAATAAAAATAATGAAAGAAGAAACTCAATTAATCTGCTGAAAAGACAAAATAAAACGCTATTATTCAACATGACATAATAATAATATACTCCTTTTAAGATAAAAAATAGATATCATTCAATACTCAAATTAAAAATTCTCAAACGATGCAAACATTAAGCTTTCACTAGTATCTGGCGAGAGCCTGTTCCTTTTGGGGTGTTTACATTCCTCCCTACACTATAAATACCCGCTCTCGACTGATGAGGGAGGAACTGATAAATATTTGCTTGCAAGTACTGATAATATGGAAACCTTGGCCCATTTTCATTCCACCACATGAAAGGATTCTCTCCTGTAGGCAGCATCCCATGTTTTCAGAGCTCATCTCCTCTTTCACAGATTGCAAATTTGAATTGTCTTTGCTCCTTGGATAACTGTCTCTTCAGTTTTTTTCGATGAGGTTCCTTGGCGTGATTTTTGAAGGTGAATGAGATGTCAATGCAATTTCAGCCATGAACTTATCAAAGTCTAACATTCAAATCCTCTTCATCTTCAGTAGGTTTATTTGCTGAAAAGCCACCATCACCACTATCAGTGCTGTTGCCAGGGGTTGCTGATAAGGCGGCTTCCATTCTGTGAATCTTTTTTTTTTTGTCACGCGAGCAAGCTCCTCGGTTATGCCATTTAAATGCATTCTAGAAGTGGTTCACCGTCGGAGATGCCATTCTTGTGGGGTTTCAGCTAGCTCAAGGAATTCCTTATTAGAACTCATTTTGTATGGTGGTTACCGTTACAAAAAAAAAAAAAAAAATATTTGTTTTTTCTGATTTTTTTTATTGTTTTTTATACAGTTTTTTATGCAGATTCCAAATATGTTTTTAGTTTTTCTCTAGCATCGACCGTTTTTATGTTACGACGGCATAAAATAATTATTGGCATCTTCTCATTTTGTAGGGTCGTTACCGGCATCGCCTAAGTAAAAGTCAGTTGCCATTAATGTTTTATGGGGATTGCATGCTTAAGAACTGATTTATATATATATATATATATATATATATATATATATATATATATATATATATATATATATATATATATATATATATATATATATATATATATATATATATATATATATATATATATATATATATATATATATACTTTTGTTTATATATATTCTAGTGCTATTATATAATTGAAGGTGAGGTACAAAAAAATATCTTTTATAATTTTCAGAATATTAGTAATAATATAATAAACATTTGTAAAATTGCAAGTAGACAGTGTAAAACGTTGGCAGATTCATTTTGTTATGTGTGTTGATATTATTCTAGTTCTAAGCACATTTCCACCAAAATTGTGAAGGAAACCAAGTATTGGATAGCGTACAGGCTCTACTTTGGTATGCCTATTGGTGATTAAGATAAGCACTGGGCACCTCATTATATGTGGAAGTTGTAAAACAACCCTAGAAGGATGGCTAAGAGGAACAAGAAAAGCAATGCCTTTGGCTATTCCCAGAATATAGCGAGAGCCAACGAATCACTATGATGACTGCCAATTCTGAATATTACAAAATATGGAAAGGTAAAGGAAGGCAATCTCTTCCATACCCAGATATTCCCTCATCCAGAACCCCAGTTCCTCATAATGAAAACTACCCTATACCTTCACCACACCTTCTGTAAGTAAAATTGTTTTATAACAAGTCCATGACATATAAAAGAAGAAATGAAAGGTATGTTTCCTCAAATATATGTAGCAGCTACTTTTTATATATATATATATATATATATATATATATATATATATATATATATATATATATATATATATATATATATATATATATATATATATATATATATATATATATATATATATATATATATATATATATATATATATATATATAGCAGGTTTTTCTCTTTTCTTTTATATTTTCTCTTTGCTTTTCTAGATGATGACCTCATTGAAACTTGCTTAAATATGCTTAATTCCTTGAAATTGAAGGAAAAGATATGCTTAATTCCTTGAAATTGAAGGAAAAGATGTGGTTCAGGGATTTTAAGGAAATTGTAAAGATCAAGATTACAAAACAGTTGATAAAAATGCACATTGATTATAAAAATGGGTGCTGTATGTCATTAAAGGTGCGTTATTTACACTCACATCTTTTTTCGAGAGAATTTACGGGATGTAAGTGAAGAACAATTTTTTTTTCACAGTGTCACCACTCACCACGGCGGATTCATTCAAGGAGGGGGTGTTGGCATGTCTCAGAAATTCACCAACCAACGCAAATTACGCAGATGAGCAAAGACGCAAGCTTTGAAGTGAGGGAGATTAAATCAGCAGGAAACACACAGATGATGGAAGAGAATTCCACAGAACAGAGGTGGCAGGAAAGAAGGAAGCACAGCAGAGAACTAGCCTAGAGTTACCAATATCCACACAAGACTCATGCGCAGACACAGCACCTCCCTTGTGCTGGGCGGCGTCGTAAAGGTGTGAAATATGAGGGCAAGCTCCCTGAGCACCTGCCGCTGCGGTACCTATAGAAAAGAGATAAAGCACCAACATCACGCAAAGATAGAGGGTCAGCGGAAAGTACGGAATAGCTTATAAGTCTTTTTATTTTTTGACTGATCCTGTCCAAAATGCCGGGTGAAACGAGAGCCCCCAGATATGAGAGAGCAGTACTCATACAAGGGCGGATGAGGCCCTTGTATAGCTGGAGTAACTGAGAATGTTGAAAAAGTCTGCAGTCTAAAACATAATTCTAGTTTCTTTGAGGCTGGCCCTAGCAACCGTTGTGATGTGAGGTTTCCAAGACATTTTTTGTTTTTGGGACAATGATGTTTATATTGTCAACAGGAGAGAATGAGAACCCTTGAAGGAGATAGGAAAGTTAGAAGGTGTTTCGAGAGGGAGATTTGTAGAAATTGAATTTTAAAGAATTGAATTTCACAAGGTTGAGACGACTTCACCTGAAAATTCTATCCAGATTAGCTAGAATAGAATCGGTTAAGACGAGAGGCAATTTAGAAGTAAAAGAGGGAGCAGAATTGGAAATGAGTTGAAGAATGAAGGGTCGAGCCATCGGCATACGAGTGGATAGAGTTAGATGTGCAGTGAGTAAAGATCATTAATGAAAAGTAAAAATAAAGTAGGAGATAAGACAGAACCCCGAGGGAACACCACAATTGACAGAAAAAGAAGCAGAAGACGCCCCGTCAACAACTGCCGATATTGAGCAATTTGAGAGAAAACTAAACATAAGTAAGCAAAGAGAAGGAGGAAACCCAAAGAAAGGGAGTTCAGAGTAGTGACGCGTGCCATACGCCAAATGCTTTGATATGTCAAGCGCCACCACGCAAGTCTCTCGGTATTCCTAAGGGCGGAAACCATAAATCAGTAAAATAGGAAAGAATATGTAGACATTGAGCGCCGAAAGCCGTACTGGCGATCGGAGAGAAGAATGGGATTCCAGATGATCTAAGAATGAGAGCTGAGAAGGTCAAAAGATCTGGATGTTACAAGTGAGAGCCATTAAGATAGTTAGTGATCAAGGGCTTCCTTTTTTCGGAACCGGCTGGACATGTGCGTGCTTCCAACACTGATGAAAGTGTTAGTATTGAGACATAGAGAATATAGTTGAAAGAGAGGCGGGGTCGTGGAAGCACACTCCTCAAACACGGGGAGGAATGCCATCCGAGCCACCTGCCTTCCTTAACGTTCATAGATTTCTGAGCCCATGCACCTGATCAAATGTAACTGCGGCAAAGCACAGAAACTTGGAGGAGGGCAAGGAGAAGGAGGAGGAAGAGGAATGCCAGAATCAACCAGTTTTGAGTTAAGAGGAAAATAGGAGGCCGAAGAGATTGGCTTTTCAGTTGGAGAATTAGCAACAGAACCATCAGAACGAATAAGAGGATTAAAGGCAGATTTACAGTTGTTAAAGATGTTTTTGGCAA
This sequence comes from Trachelipus rathkii, assembly GCA_015478945.1. NCBI lineage: Eukaryota > Metazoa > Arthropoda > Malacostraca > Isopoda > Trachelipodidae > Trachelipus > Trachelipus rathkii. Next base: position 2,386 of record JABUQX010146854.1, on the reverse strand, counting down.
TAGGCCAGAAAGATTTGTCAGTAGGGGAACTAAGGAGGTTAGCGCACTTCGTTTGATGAAAGCCCGCTTTGCTTGTCGTGAAGAGTATCCCTGCAACGATTTCTAGCAGAATGAAAATTAGCAGAGTGATAGGAGAATGAGAATTTTTCCACCCTGATACGCACTGTTCAGCCTGAATGGCCAGAGAAGAAGTACGATTGAACCATGGATTATGAGAGGAGAAAGATTTAGTCGAAGAAGGAATGAACCTGCTCATCCCATCAACGATTACAGCTTCCAACTTATCGGCAGAAGCTGAAGCGTCACCAGAGTCAAAGCAGTCATTCCAATTATAGTTAGCGTAGAAGCAACGCAAGGCCCCCCAATCGGCCCGATCAAAGTGCCAGAAAAAAACGCGTAGGGCAGGATGGAGCTGTTGGAGAGAAAGTATTAAAATTAAGAGATATAAGGTTGTTGTCAGATTTACGAAGGTGGTGTATTTATAGAGAGAAGGACTAGTGGTGAAACATAGGTCAAGTGTGTTCAAGAATTGGTTGGGACGATCCGGAATGTGTGTAGGTTCTTTAATTAGTTGCTCCAGATCGTTGAAAATACTAAATGATTTGGCCTCCTCCCCACCTAAATCAGTGAAGATCCCAACCATTCAGTGTTGTGCACATTGAAATCCCTCAAATAGAGGACCTCAGTATTTGGATGAGAAGATATAACAGTCTCGTGAGAAGTTGTAAGATATAAAGACAATGGAAAGGCGATACCAGGGACGTTGGGATAGTGCCATGATGGGTAATTATATGTGAGTTTTGATAAGAGAAGCCAAATCGATTCACAAGAGAAAAACACGATGGGCAAAGCACTTTTAAATGCAAAGTAAGCATGTTTTCGGCTTATTAAAGCATTGACTTATATTTTGTAGATATTAGTATTCATCTTATCAAGTAAAAAGTCTTTTTTAAGTTACTGTTCGTAAATTTAAACCTTCAAATAAAAAATTGTAATAAGTACCTACAGGGTAAGCTTATTAACAAACCTTAAAAATTCCAAAACTTAAATATTTCAATAACTCTCAAAGTATGGATGATAGAAAAAAAATGAAGGTTATTTTTGTGTTCAGCGTCAAAAAATATATAAGATTCAATAAAAAAATAAAAAGAAATTTTTGTGTTTCATAGTGTTATTGAATCTGAAAGTTTCTCATAATTTTTAATCCAAAAAATAAGAAGTATCGGCCATATTAACCGATACCGATACCGATACCCCCCAAAAAGGCCGATACTGCCGATACCGATACTATCGGTACATCCCTAGTAAGAATGTTAACTTTGGAATACGAACTGGCGTACGAACCAAGAGGTTCTTTGAGCAATACCAATTTTTCCATCATATGAAGTGTATGTACTATTCCAACGAGTTGGAATGTCTTTGATAACATTAAAATATGGAATATCAAGCCGTTTTTGAATTGCCTTCAACTCATTTTTATTTTCATTTCCAGATTCATCTTAAGTATTTTTATTATAAAATTCTTTATCAAATCTCGACAATAAATATCCGTTCAACATCCGCAGGGCAAAGCGCGGATGCGGATCTTTAAAAATGTGCGGATACGGATGCAGATGTTACCTGCACTACCAAACACACTTCCAAGGTAACAGCTCGCTCAAAACGCAGAGTTAAACTGAAGTAAATTACTTACGCGACGCGCCAAATGCTGTAGACGTGTTATGACCCGTCTGGGAAGATTTCGGTATCTTTATTTCAAGCTATATTATGACGCATTGTTGCAGACTGCCATATTTTAGGCTTTTCCACAAAAAAATTTGATGAGTGACATCAAACAAGACATTTTGATAACTATAAAGTTTAAGTGCCAAATATTATGTTTTACATAATTGTGTAGATTTACAGAAAAATGGTGCCTGCTAGTCACTTTTTATGGTTATATTCGGCTTTAGCGTAACAAAAAACATAAAAAACAGTCGAGTTTTCATTTAAAAATGACTGTCGACTAGTGTAATTTAATAATAATAATAATAATAATTATATAGTAAATTAATATTAGTAATAATAATAATAATAATTAAATAATAATAATAATAATAATAATAATAATAATAATAATAATAATAATAATAATAATAATAATAATAATAATAATAATCATGGTTAATAATAATAATAAAAATAATAATAATAAAACAATAATAATAATAATAATAATAATAATAATAATCATCGCATCATAGTTAATAATAATAATAATAATAATAATAATAATAATGATAATAATAATAATAATATCTAGCGGCGCACGAAAACGCGAAAGCGTTTCACGATAAACGCGGAAAACGGTTAAACACCCACTCCGATAAATGGAACGAAGTACATC
>JABUQX010146853.1:0-12500 GCA_015478945.1 Trachelipus rathkii | reverse complement strand
TTATCTGGAGTGATTTGTTTTCCAAACCTACAATAATAATAATAATAATAATAATAATAATAATAATAATAATAATAATAATAATAATAATAATAATAATAATAATAATAATAATAATAATAATAATAATAATAATAATAATAATAATGATAATAATAATAATAATAATAATAATAATAATAATAATAATAATAATAATAATAATAATAATAATAATAATAATAATGGTAATAATAATAATAATAATAATAATAATAATAATAATAATAATAATAATAATAATAATAATAATAATAATAATAATAATAATAATAATAATAATAATAATAATAATAATAATAATAATAATAAAATTAACAATAATATATGAATTTTTTAATCACATAATGAAATGTAAATTTAGGTAAAATTTTAAAATATTGCTTAAAGAAAACTAGTTAATTAATTAAATAATATATCTTTTGGGATTACAAAATTGAACTAAGATTTTCTTCTTAATTCTTTCAAAATGTAAAATAGAAAAATAGTCACAACTGGAGCAAATCATTTCAGAGACCGTTTTCAATGTAGAATCCCTCTAGGCAGCCTCGTCAGTGATTTTTTTTCTAAAATGATATACGATGTTTTTACCGAATGCTCTCCACTGGTACAATATTCCCCTACACTGTGCAACTGAGTGTGCACTTTAGTTTTATGATCCAAATTTTAAGGTGGCTTTTAAAACAATTCCAAAAAACTTTATATTCACAAATGGAATGGTCAGATGTCTGAAACTTAACTTTTTAGATAATAATAATAATAATAATAATAATAATAATAATAATAATAATAATAATAATAATAATAATAATAATAATAATAATAATAATAATAATAATAATAATAATAACAATAATAATAATAATAGTTGTGCCACCTTCACAGGATATCCTCTAAATTATCCCATTCAATAAACTAAGTTTGAAAAGTAGGTCAAATACACAGCTTATTCTTTACCATTTTGACCAAGTTAACCTGAAAACTAATTTTTAATTATAGTAAATATGAGGCAGTGAAAGTCATTGTTAAAATATTTTTGAAATAAAAAAAATTGGGAGCATTTGGAAGAATAAATATTCTATTGCTTCTTTATAGAACTTTCACATGCTCATGAATATATCTATTTTTGGCTCTCAATGAAAGATCAATGCACAATTCTTTATCGCTATCAATACCTGAGAATTAGATTGACTAGCTGGCTTCTCCCATGTAGAAAAGTAAACCTAGAAATTGAATCTCAAACAATATCATTAGCAATAAAAGAAAATATATGAACCTTAATATTTACTGCAATAGTAAGGCTTTTTAAATATGATCATCCAATAAAAAATATTTTGAATTAAATATTATATCTATGATAAATTTTACAATATTCAGTGAATTACAATTGAAAGGTAGATGAAAAACTTCTATGAAGACACCTTTGTCTCAATTAGATTTTTCTCTTAACCGTTAAGCATATGCGGTAATATGGACTTTAGTAGGCTTTTCGTCGATTACAGTTTATATGGAACTTTATGCAAGCAATACAGTTCCTATAATACTTCAGCAGAAGTTTGTAGAAAAAAATTCATCTGCTTCAAACTATAAACTATAATTGTCCGTGGGACAGAGAGTTTCAAAATGATGAATTCAAGAGTTGCATTTTATATAAAATGAATTTTCATTTCAAATTAAATTCTCCTATTATGGTATTATATTTGCAGAATAATTATATACGATATTCAGTTCTGTTACACATTTAAATCAAGACATCTAGCCAAGGTTCCTTTTTTTCCTTTATTCCAGACTCTCTTTTCAACTCATTATGTAACTTATTGTATGTCTTGAGAGGTATAAATAGATTTAATTTGTAGGAATAGAGTGCATGGTAAAATGGATTCAGCAGCAAAAGAATTCTTTTGTTTTATGTACACCTGCACTGCAAAGATAACGAAACACTTAAATAAATATTTAATATATCAATAAAAACACGTTCAACTTATGGCAAGTCAATTTATTTCAGCATTGAAGTCCTTTGTCAGTTGTCAAGTAGCAGTCCCTGGTTCAAGATTGTTGTGGCATGCATGAACATGACAGACAAGAATAAATGAAATAGATTAGACATATACTTCGTTGTCCTTCATCTGAATTGAATCATCTTTTCGAGGGTAGTCAAATCAATTCTCATAACTGTTCAATAAGATTTACCTTTGTACACATTTTTATTGATTGCCAATTATTTTGTCATCAGAGAAGTTATAATCAAATTTGTTTTAATAATTCTTGTGGTGTTAATGTTTATTTTGTTAGAAATGTTAACATTTGACTTTATTTATTACCCTTCTATAATATGTAAAATAATGTTTTACAGAATACGAATGCTGTACCAGTCAAGTTAGTTGCATATGCCATTGACATAGTGTTTCTGTTTACGTTAAATTTGCAAATGTTTTCAAGTGCATAATAAGGCAAAATAAATCGTTATAAGGTGTAGAAAAATCTTATTTCTGGGCTAGGATAAATTTGGTCGAGTGCGAGTTCAAAAGAATTGCGAGAGTGTTCGTATTGGAGTTATTAACTCATTACATCCCAATGAATCTTTAAAATTTCAAAAAAAATATCATCATCTACACACAGAAAAATTTTTCTATATCAAAATCCATATTTCTATCACTCATTGACCCAATCATGAATTATTATTTAGCAAATTAATTTAGTTTGACCTGATATTACTCCTTGAAAATTTACGCAAATTGCCAATGATAATTTTTAAATAAGATTTTAATCTTTAACGAAACTTCTATATTTAATATTAATAAATAGCTAAAATTGGAAGGAACTACTTCATATCGCGTGGAAAGCATTGATTCGCGATCGAATGATATAATTTTAATCAAACAGCTCCATATAATATACTTAACATCTTATATGATATACTTTACATCGAAACGCAATGCTATGAAATTGTTTGTGTCAAAGTCTGTATTGTTTAAAATAGCTACCCATAAGATATTTTATTTTATTTTCCTTTTTAATATTTTACAATAATTTTATATTTAATAATGAGAAAAAGTATAAGTAAAATTTTTTATATTATATCATATTAATATTTCTTTTTCAACTTCGCTTTATATTAAAGTTATTTTTATTTACTATATAAATTAAACTAACAAGTTCTGTTTTGTTAGTGTGGCAAAATGGTGTAATAATATCAAAGCCGTTTATAATATATATATATATATATATATATATATATATATATATATATATATATATATATATATATATATATATATATATATATATATATATATATATATATATATATATATATATATATATATATATATATATATATGAAATTTTACATTTCTTTTGGAAGTGAAATTTAACATATAATGGGTGTACTTTGGCATTATACAGTATGTTGGCAAGAAATAAAATATTATATATTGATGATGTAAAAAATTATATCATTGATGTTTCAATCACGATGATGTAAATTTTTCGCTCCTGAGAGGAACCGGATTTGATTGAAAATTTTATGTCAACTTGATATAATTTTTTTTTGGGGTGCAAATAAAAAAAATCACACTAATTTTTAAAACAAATTTATATTTGAATTCAATAAATAACATCATTTATTTAAAAAAAAATTAGCTGGAAAATAATACTAAGACTAAGAGGAGGATTTTAGGGGTTTTATGAATTAAAACTATAAGAATTTGTATTACGAAAAAGATAATTTCTATGACTTTTCCGGACTCTTTTTCACTGGTGAGAATTTTCTTAATTTCCTTAATTATTAAATTACTACATTCTTCTAACTAAATAAGAGTAAGAGAAAAGGTTATATATATATATATATATATATATATATATATATATATATATACTATATATATATATATATATATATATATATATATATATATATATATATATATATATATATATATAAATATATATATATATATATATATTTTATATATATACAATATATAACTATATATATATATATATATATATATATATATATATATATATATATATATATATATATATATATATATATATATATATATATATATATATATATATATATTGTATCATGTATTTTTCAACCCTATTTTTTTGTATATATATATATATATGTATATATATATATATATATATATAATAGTAATATATATATATATATATATATATATATATATATATATATATATATATATATATATATATATATATATATATATATATATATATATATATGTAGTAGGACGTAGGTTTAGCACCGCATTTTGTGTGTATATATATACCCGAATTCGAAAAATCTATTGCCGAAGGGAATTGATCTTGAATCGAAATTCATTCCCGTAGGGAATCGATTTTTACGCACGCGAGCATACACACACATAGGTTACGTGTCTGAGCCCCCCGGAGTGGGCGCAGCCCCCCCAAAATTGAAATGCTCGTAGAAGGCTAAAATTTGGAGATGGTATTGAGGAGGAAGGAGTAAGTAGGATGCGGATCTGGATTGGATTCGGATCCGGCACTGGTGCCGAGTTTTTAAATATTTGTAATTAAAGAGTGTTAGTCTTATCGTATCGTTCTAAAATTTGGATGCGCACTATGTGGTGACGTATCCTCATCGTAGACGAGGTTACGTATCCCTACACCCCACCTAGGGGGCCCTGCCCTCCTAAAAGTTGAAATGACCGTTTAAGGTTGAAATTTGGAGATGGTATAGAGGAGGCATGATAAAGTAGGAATCGGATCCGGATTCGGATCCAGAGTTTGCACCGGTGCTGGCTCCGGTGCTGTGCTGGGTTAGTAAATATTTGTATAATAATACAGTATTGGTGTCTTTATATATGTTTATGAACCCATAGATCTCGAATTTGATGGTTATAAGTTCATAAAGAGTGTTAGAGACCCCCCAAAGGGGGTCTTCTCAAGAAATGGATGGAATACATAGAATAGGAAGGCTGAAATTTGAATAGTACATAGAAGAAGGAGAAAAGAGTCTGATCTGATGAGCTTAAGTTGGCAACTGCACAGGTGCTGGTTTCGGTGTGGTGCCATGTTAGTAAATATTTGTATAATAATAAAATTTTGGTGTCAAAATATGTTTATATGATCGTAGAGTTCGAATATGGGTGTTTGAGGCCCCCTGCGAGGCGGGTTCCGTCAGCAGGCCCCGACCCGGCGCGAAACCGCCGCGAGAACGCAAACGTGTTCTGTTTTTTAGTTTTGTGAGTGAATTTTTTTGTTTATAGCGTAAAAAATGTGCGTTTTGCATACCCTAAAGCAGTATATCAGTAAATCAGTAAATCAACCTGCCCTGCCCATCACCCTCCTGTCAATCCATGATCTATTGATTTATTGATTCAAGTCATATTTTTTACTAAAATTGTTATGTTTTACATACCCTAAATCAGTAAATCAGTAAATCAGTAAATCAGTAAATCAGTAAATCAGTAAATCAAAAAGCCCTCCCCATCCCCTCCTACCCTTCCAAGGTCTATTGGTCTATTGATTCAAGTCATATTTTTTATTAAAATTGTTATATTTTACATACCCTAAAGCAATAAATCAGTAAATCAGTAAATCAAACTGACCTCCCCATCCCCTCCTGTCTGTCCAAGATCTATTGATCTATTGATCTATTGATCTTTTGATCTATTGATTCAAGTCATATTTTTTACCAAAATTTTAATGTTTTTACATACCCTAAAGCAGTAAATCAGTAAATCAGTAAATCAAATTCTACCTCCCCACCACCCTGCTACCCATCCATGTTCTATTGATCTATTGATCTATTGATCTATTGATCTATTGATTCAAGTCATATTTTTCTTTAGTATAAATAAGTTTTTTAGATAAAAGCGAGAAAAGAAAATAAGTTTTTTTATTTTGAAGCATTTATAACAAAAGTGTAGACCTTTTCTTATTCATTAGTGTTCGGATGTCAACCTAGAATGGACGTTGGTATATTTATGTTACGCTCTCCTGCTATGTGTCTTGTGTCTGGTCCTGCAGGATGCGGGAAAACCTTTCTGTCTTTTATTAAATATTTTAAAAGAGGTTGAGATTTTCGAACAAAAGCCTGTTAAAATCATATGGTGCTACAGTGTTTACCAAGAAAAGTTTAATGATTACAAAGATGTAATTCAATTTCACGAAGGTTTATATGATATAAAAGCTCTTCAATGTTTACCAGGTCATAAAATTATAATCCTTGACGATTTAATGCATAAATTGAATGAGGATATAGCAGAAACCTTTACAGTTTACTCTCATCATTTAAACGTCACTGTATTTTTTATAACTCAGAATATCTTTCATCAAAATAAGTATATGCGTGATGTATCTTTAAATACACAGTATTTAATCTTGTTTGGGCAAAGAAGAGATATAAGCCAAGTCAATGTTGTGGCCACACAAATGTTCCCTACTCAGCGTAAAGAGTTCCTAAAAGTATATAAAGAAGTTACATCTATACCTCACGGTTATTTACTCTGTGAGCTTCACCCCAAGAACACACACAGAGTGTTGCTGCGTACAAATATCTTACCTAACGAGGCTGAGACAGTATACATACCTGAATAATGAGTACTCTAGTACCAGATTATTTACCTCTTATGAGAAAATTTAAAAACTTGAAACCTTCTGAAAAACGTAAGCTTATCTGTGAAGATGAAAAAAATGTTCAATGTATAGCTGAAGTAGCTCTAAATCTTATAAAAGGAAATGTTTCTTTAAACAGACCTCAGAAGGTAAAGTTGCGTCGTCATAGAAACAGCATTAAAAAACTTGCTGGTAACTTAAGAAAACTTATAAATAAAAAGAATTACAAAAAGGTGGAGGTGTCAGTTACCATACCTTTTCTGTTATAGCACCTTTGATAACCAAGTGGCTTGCTCAATATTGAAGAAGGCTGTAGTTTTACCCCATAGCGACTATGAGAAGATGAAATATAATACAGGAACCCTACCTCTACAACAACAACAACAACAACAACAACAACAACAACAACAACAACAACAACAACAACAACAACAACAACAACAATAACAATAACAATAACAATAACAATAACAACAACAACAACAACAACAACAACAACAACCTCAATCAAACTATCAGATGCAGCAATCCATAATCCATGTATTACCCTTATCAGCAGTTTCTTCAACAGCAGCCTTCGAGTTTATATGATCTGCAATTTGAGCAGATGAATAATTACAAAAAGGAATTGTGTCAAAAATTAAACTCTGATGTTAACGTTCATGAAAGAGGAATCCTATATGAAAACGCTATACAAAAATTAGTAAATCTAAAAGCTTTATTAAATTGACCTAAGGAAGATTCAGCACTAACGTCAGATACTAAGATTGAAGTGAAAGAGAAGATAATTTTAAACATGTACTGGAGGAAAGCTTGCCAAATCATTATTGATACAGAAACAATCGATGGTTCGAATATTGTTGATCTGATATCCGATCTCTCGCGTGATTGGAGGAAAGATCCTGTAACAGGCTAGAACACGATCAAACATGAACTTCAGACTATTAATATTCCGAGAACTTTAATCCAGAATAAACAAAGATTGTTAGATCTGGATAATATTCCAATGTCTCCTAGACCAGATGCGAGTCAAGCTGGTGCTTCTTTTGCTTCGGACAGATTAAAGATAATAAGTAGAAATACATCTCGTTCAGGTACAGGTAGAATAAAAAAAACATCATTTGGACTAGAATGGATTAGTCCCTAATTATTTATTGAACTTTTTAATATAGGTGTATTGTTTGTAAATTAAAATAATGTATACAAACTATGTTTTCTCTCTGCATACATTTGCTATGTTTTTTAGGTTGTCCTGTAAATATATATATATATATATATATATATATATATATATATATATACTCATATATATATATATATATATATATATATATATATATATATATATATATATATACAGTACAACCTAAAAAACATAGCAATTGTATGCAGAGAGATAACAGTTTATAAATATTATTTTAAATTACACCAATATTGTATTATTATATAAATATTTACTAACTCGGCACCGCAAAGGAGCTATCACCGGTACCATTGCCAACTCAAACTCATCAGATTCAGACTCTTTTCTCCTTTTTCTATGTACTATCCAAATTTCAGCGTTCCTATTCTATGCATTTCATCCATTTCTTCAGAGAACCATTTTTTGGAGGGTCTCTGACACCCTTTACGAACTTATCACCATCATATTCGAGATCTACAGGTTCAATAACATATATAAAGAACGCACCAATACTATAACCTTATTACTAATATTAACTAGCACGCACCGGAGCCAGCACAGTGCCAACTAGATCGAATCCGGATCCGATCTCTCATTCCTACTCTATACCATCTCCAAATTTCAACCTTCTACTGTCATATCAATTTTGAGGGGGGCAGCACCCCCCCTAAGGGGGTGCAGGGATACGTAACCTCGTCTACGATGAGGTTACGTCACCACATAGCACGCATCCATATTTTAGAACGATTCGATAAGCTTAACACTCTCTAATTACAAATATTAAATAACTCAGCACTGCACCGGCTCCAGCACCAGCTCCGGATCCGAATCCGATCCGGATCTGTATCCTACTTACTCTTTCCTCCTCTATACCATCCCCAAATTTCAGCCTTCTACGAGCATTTCAATTTTTGGGGAGCTGCGCCTTCCTCCGGGTTGCCCACGTACACGTAACCTATGTGTGTGTATGCTCGCGTGTGTAAAATCGATTCCCCGATTTTTCGAATTCAGGTGTATATATATATACACAAAATGCGGTGCTAAACCTACGTCATACTATATATATATATATATATATATATATATATATATATATATATAAATATATAATTTTTTATTTATTTATTTATTTATATATATATATATATATATATATATATACTATATATATATATATATATATATATATATATATATATATATATATATATATATATATATATATATATATATATAATCTAGGAAGGGCTAGAGAGGTGGGTGTGGAACTCACACTTTCGCTGTGTTGGTAAAGCAGGCATGTTACCACTTGACCACGATGAGCTAAAAGGAAGTCTACCGTGTGTGAATTCGATATATATATATATATATATATATATATATATATATATATATATATATATATATATATATATATATATATATATATATATATATATATATATATATATATAAATATATATATATATATATATATATATATATATATATATATATACTTTATATATATATATATATATATATATAACTCTTTCCCTACACATACATATAACTATCTATATATATATATATATATATATATATATATATATATATATATATATATATATAATAAGATATATCTCTGTGTTTAGATATATAAGTGTGTGCTTAACTATATATATATATATATATATATATATATATATATATATATATATATATATATATATATATATATATATATATATATATATATATATATATATATAATATATATATATATATATATATATATATATATATATATATATATATATATATATATATATATATATATATATATATATATACTCTCTTCTCTATATATTAGGAGGGCCTAGGGTGGGGAGTCCCATAAAGCGTGCAGCCTGAGTGGTATTATATAGAAGAAGGGAAAGATATGGGGAGGAGAGGTAATTAGGGTGGGATGTATGAACGTGTGAGGGGGTAAACGAGGATTTGAAGAGGAGGAAGTAGGGTTAATGTTTGAAGAAAAAAGGTTGGATGTGATTTAACAGAAACTAAGCTGAAGGGGAAGAGGGAGATGGACTTTGGAAAATACAAGGGTGTGATATCAGGGGTGAACGAGAGAGAGTGAGGGCGAAGGAAGGGGTGGGAATAGTTAGGGAAAGAGGTGTGGGATAAGGTAAGGTTGTGTAGTCAGGTGAGTTGAGGATAATGTGGGTAAAAGTGAAATTTGGAGGAAATGTGGGTTTTTTATATGCATATGCACCAGTGAATGGAGCGAGGGAGGAGGAGAGAAAGATTCTGGAGTGAGTTGAGTGAGTGTTGGGAAAGGTTTTGGGGTAAATGATAGAGAATTTGTCTATTGGGAGATTTGAATGCAGGAGTGGGAAGGGAGGGTGGGAAGAATAATAGGACCATTTGGGGTAGGGAAGAATGGAAAGTCTATTAGAGTTGTGTGTTGAAAGAAAAATATAGTTGGGAATACTTGGTTCAAAAAAGTGAGAATCATAAGTATACATGGAAGAGTGAGATAACGGGGGGAGGGCGGTACTGGATTATGTGTGTGTGTAAATGTGAAGGATAGAGGCAGATTGCTAGATGTAAATGTAGGGGCGGGGAGGAGGATATCGGATCACTATTTGGTGGTTGCTAGGATAAGGGTGGGAGGAAGGTGATGGTTAGGAAAAGGGGAGAAAAGAGGAGAGGGGAAGTGATAAAGGTGGGAAAATTGGAGGAGACAGTGTGTAGGAGTTTAGAGAGGTATGGAGGATAGGTGGAGAGACGTGAGGGGGACGGGAATTGGGGAGGTGGAGGGGGAGTGGATGAGATTTAAAGAGGCAGTATGTGAAGAGGCTAGAAGGGTATGTGGAGTAAAAAGGGTGGGTGCAAGCAGAAGGAAAGGGAGTGAATGGTGGAATGAGGAGGTGAAGGAGGTGGTGAAAGGGAAAAAGGAGGCTTATGTGAAATGGTTGGGAAGTAGGAGAGAAGAAAGCTGGGAGGAATATAGAAAGGTTAGAGTGGAAGCAAAGAGGGCGGTGGAAGAGGACGAAGAGAAGAGCAAAAGATGAGAGTGGTGTAGAAAAGTGACGGAAAATTTTGAATCAGGGAATAAGATGTTCTGGAAAGAAGTAAATAAAAAAAGGAAGAAGAAGGAGGGGTTGGGAGAGGATTAAGGGAGGAGATGGGGGGTGGATAGGAGGAGAGGGTGAGGAAGAGGTGGTGGGAGTATTTTAGTGGATTATTGAATGAAGTGGGTGGGGAGGAGGAAGATTTGCAAGAGGTGAGGTTGGGGGGGAATGAATGGGGGAGGGAGGGGGAGGATGAAATACAAATGGAGGGAAATTATTAGGGCCTTGAATAAAGGAAAAAAAGGAAGTCCGCAGGTCTGGATGGTGTGAGAATGGAAATGTTGAAGAAGGGAGGTATAGGGGTGGAGGAATGGCTGTATAGGTTATATAATATATGTTGGAGGGGTGGTGAGGTACACCACAGGATTGGGAGGATGGTTGTTTGGTCCCCCTGTATAAGGGAAAGGGAATAGGATGGAATGTGGGAATATAGAGGTATATGTCTTTTAAGTGTGGTAGGAAAAGTGTACGGAGATTGAGTGAGTGAGAGGTTTAACGGAGGGGAGAATGGGGAAAGAACAAGGGGGATTTAGGGAGGGAAGAGGGTGTGTGGACAGAAGTGTTTACACTAAGATCTTGTGGAGAAAAGTATAGAGAGGAAAAGGAAAGTGTATGGGTGTTTTTAGATTTAGAGAAAGCATATGATAGAGTGAAGAGGGGAATTGTGGAGGGTGTTGGAGGAAAATGGAGTGGGGGGCAAATTAGGGTAATAGGGCCTTTTATAGGAATAGTAGAATGTGTGTGAGAGTGTTAGGAGGGGAGGGTGAGATGTTTGGGGTGGTGAGAGGATTGAGGCAGGGGTGGTGTAATGTCGCCGTGGCTATTCCAATTTGTTTATGGAAGTGTTTGCAGATGAATGGTGAGGGAGGGGAGGGGGTGGAATTGATGAATGGGAATGATAGAAGGGAAGTGAACATGATACTGTTTGCGAGACGATACTGCCCTTGTGGCGAAGAACGCGGAAGGGCTGAGGTATTTGGTGAGGTTGAGAGAATGTGTGGACAAAAGGGCTTAAAATAAATCCAGGTAAGAGTAAAGTGTTGTAGTGTTTGAGGAGGAGGGAAGGAGGGGAGGAGAGGTTAGAGTTGGGGGTGTAGTATTGGAAGAAGTAAAAGATTTTTAGATATTTAGGGATGGACTTGGGTAGGGGAGGATGAAGGAGGAGATAGAACATAGAGTAGGAGAAGGAATGAGAAGCTCTGAGTGGTCTGAGAGAATTATGGAAGGGGGGGTCACTGAAAGTTAAGATAAGTATGTTTTGAAAAAATTTGTGTACCAACGGTGTTGTATGGGTGTGAAACATTGGGGTTGAATGCTAGGTCCAAGGAAGAAGTTGGAAATATTTGAGATGAAGGGGTTGAGAGCGGTTTGTGGGGTTAGCAGAAGGGAGAGGATTAGGAATAGGGTGGTGAGGGAGAGATGTGATTGGAGGAATGGGTTGGTGGGAAGAGCGGAGAAGGGAATGTTAAGATGGTATGGGCATCTAGTGAGAATGGAGGAACAGAGAGTGGTTAGGAGAGTCTGGGAGGCGGAGGGGATAGGAAGGA
>JABUQX010146852.1:5000-10960 GCA_015478945.1 Trachelipus rathkii | reverse complement strand
GAGAGATATAGAGAGAGCAGCGAGTATATATATATATATATATATATATATATATATATATATATATATATATATATATATATATATATATATATATATATATATATATATATATATCTGGTTCCTCTTTAAACTACATGCATCAAACGTCTGGGCACCTACAGTATCAAAATCGAACATTTAAAAGCTTAAAGTAATCCAAAATAAGAAGCTTTAGACAATAGCTGACTGCTCTCACTAACACCTTAAACTTTACCTTCAAACGGAAAACAAAAATCCTAATAGTGGCCCATCTCGACATGGTAAGATGTCAATTAAGAAGAATTAGTATTAATAAATCACCCTTACAGCAAACATCTTAAACAACTTCTACACTTAGACATAAAAGATACACCAGAAAAAAATACTTTTCTACTATTACAACATTCTACCCTCCACCACCGGATAATTTAGGTGATTTATGGAACACATTCACACACTTTGATCCAGGAAACCAGCCTTCACATACCCAGACACCAGCATCAAGCACGCTTCAACAGAACTTTCCACTATGACCAAAACTTTGATCGCCAAACACTGGCATTTCAGGGACTCCGCACTTTGAACCAATTTTCCAGGAATATAAATTTAATTAGATTCAATAGATCTTCCAGGATTACTAAAGATGCTTCAAAACCATTGACAATAATAAACATTCATAATAGATTGCCTCTGTTTAGTAAGAGGGCAGTAGAAACAATTTCCTACTAGACTGTACTATCCGATTCCTTGGCGCGTCTGGCGAGATACCGAAAATCTCCTGCTTCTCGTAGGAGGAGTAGAGAAGATATATATATATAAGGTTGTATATATATATATATATATATATATATATATATATATATATATATATATATATATATATATATATATATATATATATATATATATATATATATATATATTTATATATATATATACATATATATATATATATATATATAGATATATATATATATATATTGAAATATATATATATATATTTATAGAAAGAGTATATATATATGTAAATATATATATATATATATATATATATATATATATATATATATATATATATATGTATATATATATATATATATATATATATATATATATATATATATATATATATATATATATATATATATATATATATATATATATATATATATATATATATATATATATATATACCAGGTATCTATATATCTGAATGATAAAAAAGAAAAAAGCCGATTAAAAGTTGAGATAAAAATAAAATCGATGAAATATTGAGAAAACCATGAAAGTTTATTAGTTCTGAAGAACATTCTGCATCCTGATTGCTAATGTTCTCACCTGTAGTGTCGCTGTCATTGTGGTTGTTGAAGAATGATGGGGAGACCTGGGGAGGACAAACTTTTAGGTTGGCATGTTACTTGGACATAAAATCTGGAAGGGAATGTGTGTTTTACTTAAATTGGTCAATGATTTTGATCGCTTTTTCAATTTAAAAAGGTGTAAAGTATATTGACTGATAATGAATCATTGTTGGCTTAAATCGAAACTGAATTGAAACATAGATTTTTATTCTTGGTCAGTTGTTGATGATAAATTTTTTTGCCTTTTGCATTTATTTTACGTATGTATTTGTTCTTTTATTCTTTGAATATATATATATATATATATATATATATATATATATATATATATATATATATATATATATATATATATATATATATATATATATATATATATATATATATATATATATATATATATATATATATACAAAATTAAATGGTACTATTATTAGTTTTTTATTTTCCTGCTAGATTTAAAGATACAGAATATTAAACTAATTTAAATTGATTGCTTTATTAATTTTTAAATGAAATAGGTAATTTAACCTAAGTTTCGTTATGTAAATTAAATATAATTGATGAGATATTTTGAGTCCCCATTGTGTATTCATCTCCCAAAGCGGTTCCCCTCTGACAACTCCTCATAATATATATATATATATCATAGAGTATATATATATATATATATATATAGTATATTTATATATAAATATATATATATATTCATCTACCTCCTTTCCTGCAGATTAAAAATGAGGGTGGCCCAGACAACTGTGGAACAGAAAAGTAGTTGAATGTTGAACATGACGCAAGCTGGAAAACAAAGCCTTTACTCGTCTCCCTTTAAAACCCTATGCAAGAACCCGCCCATTGAAAATCCAGCCTAGGGTGTCTTCAATGAGACTAGCACCACCCTCATCAGGTATGATAGCTTCACCTTCAGCTGATCCTCTGCAGGCCAAAGCCCAGCAACCATACCCCCTGCAAAACCTCTCTGCATTCAATCCTATTATGCACCTTTCTTCGCTCCTATGCCAAACTCATATCTTGTCCTTCGGTGACTTTTACTGACTCAATCCACTACATCTTCGGTCCCAGCCGGTTGATTCAGCACATCGCACTAAAGATCCATAATCAACCTGACTATCATCCATCACTCTTCAAGAGATTAAACCATCTCAATGTAACTCAGCACTTTCTACTTTCTTCACCACACAACTCCCCAATGTGTCTATTCTTCATAAGTTTGCCCTTTCGCAGACTTAACATCGCCTTCAAGATTCATCACCATTATTGTACATTAGATTTATGTCTATTCAGACTATGTTTTTTAATAATATACATTAAGATAGGTAACAACATACCATACGTAGCAAAAACTTGTTCACTCAAGACTTAGTCCATTTACATCCACCAAGGATTTAATTAATATTGAGAAAAAATATTATTATAACTTTCTACAAGTCCTTTTGTTCTTTTTCATTCAAATATATATCCTAAATATTTAAACTCAGATACTTGCTCCAGATGTTTGCTACCACTCAACATGACTTACACTATAGATTCCTCTCACTACTCACCACAACCTACTTTATCTAGCATTACTAAACCTCTCTTTTACTGACACTATGAAAATTTTGGCTACTAATCCTTCTGATCCTTTCAGATTTGCCACACAAACCAAATCATTCGCTTACAATAAACAGGCACCCTCCACTCTCTTCAATTCTCCATCATTCTAATACCTTTCCCTGACACCCCACCTACTCAAATATTTTCATAAACCCCACCATATAACAAATTAAATATACAGGATTGACGATCAACACTATTAGTATTTAAACAACCACTCTTCAACCCTGATTTAATCTTACACACGTCATTTACGTCATAAAGTTACTTTTGATTACATCTGTAGTTTCACCACCAACACCATATATTACCAACACCCCGCCATAGAACTTCCTTGTTAATCAAGAATGCCTATGAAGATATAGAGAAGAAGAGATATATATATATAGTATATATATATATATATATATATATATATATATATATATATATATGTACTACAGTAAGGATTGAGTAATCTTAAAAGCGAAGTATATTGGCTAATGAAGATTTAAGTGATCAGCCTCTCCATCGGAGTGTTTGCTATTAAATAGTCTTGAGGAGATAGATATATTATTAGAGAGAGATATATATAGATATATATATATATATGTATATATATATATATATATATATATATATAAGAACTGCATTATACTCATTTTTTAACCAAGCATTTTTTTCATTGTTTTAAAAGAATAATCAAAAAACACAATTCACTTTCATATAATCATGTTAAAAAATAAATCTGTTAGAGAGAATAGAGAGAGAGATATATAAAAATATATATATATATATATATATATATATATATATATATATATGGTATATATATATATATATATATATATATATATATATATATGGTATATATATATATATATATATTTATGTTATATGGTATATATATATATGAAGGACCGCTGCACTATGGGAAGAGCCTGATCAAGGAGTGTTTTTTTATTATATATATATATAAGAGTATATATATATAGAGATATATATATATATATGTAAGAGAGAGAGAGAGATATATATATATATATATATATATATATATATATATGAAGGGAGGGGAACTTTTCACAATGATATGCCTTAGAAAAGTAAATTTCAATGGTATTTATAAACTTTATATAAATTCCGATCTGACCCCCAACCTTCCCCAACCCAACGCCCATACGAGAGAGAGAGAGAGAGAGAGAGAGAGAGAGAGAGAGAGAGAGAGAGAGAGAGAGAGAGAGAGAGAGAGAGAGAGAGAGAGAGAGAGAGAGAGAGAGAGAGAGAGAGAGAGAAAAAGCGAGAAGAAAGAGAAAGAAAAAGAAAGAAAGAAAGAGGAGAGAGAGAGAGAGAGAGAGAGAGAGAGAGAGAGAGAGAGAGAGAGAGAGAGAGAGAGAGAGAGAGAGAGAGAGAGAGAGAGAGAGAGAGAGAGAGGGCGTTTGCAATTGTAGTCGAGTTTATTATTAGTTATCGTATTTATTATTAAATTTAAATAAATATTCCATTTCCAAATATAATAAATTTCATAAGTATTTTTTTATTATTTTTTCATGTCTCTTCCTTTTAAATCTGCATTTACTAACTCCAAAGAATTACTTCACTCATAAGTTAATATTTAAATTGTCTTTTCTATTGGTTAGCTTGAAACTTATAATATTATCTAACTGAACTGATGTTTTTGATTACTAGCTTAATTGGCATATCATATGTTTGAATTGTTGTGATATTACTGTAGTTCTGAACTATTTCATAGATGGAAGGGATAACTCCCACTCCCCCATTTTTATTAGTAAACATCTGGATCGAAATGAATTTTGGGAAGTGTTTCTTTTTTTCATGTTACTCTTGTGTATAAAATTGTATAAATAAATAAATAGAAAACCAAACATATGTTCGTCATCATTCTAGGGTTCCTTTAATGAGGTATATATATATATATATATATATATATATATATATATACTTATATATATATATATATATATATATATATATATATATATATATATATATATATATATATATATATATATATATAAATGTTTTCTCTCTTACACTGTAATGAACATACATATAAATAATTCAAGCATTAACAAGGATGGGAAGACTCACCCAACTCAACTTTTTGGTAAGATATAATTACAGGACGGTTATTGACAAGGACTCTTTCGACAGGTTATGAATATGGAAATTTGGAGACTTCATAACTTTTTTCAAGGTCATTTCTACCGGGGGGGGGTTTCATTGCAGTTCATTTCAAACATTTCGTATAAGTTTTATGAAAATCGGTTGGGTTTAGTATTATTAATAAGGATCTCATATATATATATATATATATATATATATATATATATATATATATATATATTCCCGCTGAATATATATATAAAGAAAGAAAGAAAGATATATATATATATATATATATATATATATATGAATAAAATATATATATATATATGAGCACATATATATATATATAGTTATATGTCAAATATATATAGAGTATATATATATATATATATATACAGAGAAAAAAGAGTATATAGATATATATATATAGAATTATAAATATAGTAGATATATATATATATATATATATATATATTCCCGCTGAATATGTTTATAAAATGATTAGACATTATCATCATCATCATCATCACATCATTATCATCGTCATCATCACCACTATGACTTGAACCCTTGCAGATGGAAGGGAAAACCCTTCTCTCAACCTCTTCATTAGTTAAGTTTGATGTGTCAGTATGAGACCACTAATTGTCAAAATAAATCTTTCACTAGTTTTCAAGAGTTCCCCTCTTGGTTCAGTACGCACATGTATTACAAGGAAACACATACAGTCACTATATACTTCGAATACCAGTATAGAGTAGCAGAGAGTAGGTATAGAAAAGATATATATTTATATATATATATATATATATATATATATATATATATATATATATATATATATATATATAT
>JABUQX010146850.1:17500-44806 GCA_015478945.1 Trachelipus rathkii | reverse complement strand
GCGTACCACCACCTTTACGACGCCCTAGTAGCACAAGGGTGCTGTATCTGGCGCACGAGTTTTGTGTAGAAATTGGTAACCCAGGCTAGTTTGTTGCGGTGTTTCCTTTTTCCTTCCACCACTGTTCTGTGGAACTCTTCCATCTTCTGTGTTTCATGAATCAATCTCCTCACTTAAAGCTCGCGTCTATGTTCCTCTGCGTAATTTGCGAAGCGGATGAAATTTTTGGCGCAGACTTTCTTGATAGGGCTCTGTCATGAGAGTGGTGGTGATAACTGTAAAAAAAAAAAAAATTGAAGACGGTTAACGTTAACGATTAACGCTAACTCTCCGCTAAGCACTTTACCAAACGCTTTAATGATTAACGCCGTTAATTTTTTTTGTTAACGATTAAGAATTAACGACGTTAACTTTCTCATTAACGGTGCCCACTTTTTGTTATTATATATATATATATATATATATATATATATATATATATATATATATATATATATATATATATATATATATATATATATATATATATATATATATATATATATATATATATATGGTCATTCCTAGAAGAGCCACAATCCATATCTCAAAACTAACAGCTACCAGGAAAAGGAGAACATTGCTTGGAATGTTGGTCCAATTTTAGTGGAAAATGCAATATATTCAAAACTACATATGAAAAGGAACATTTTGGAATCCTCTCGTAAAATTTTTTGATAGGAAATGTAAAAAATAAATAAATAAAAATATTGTTAATAATTATATAGTAATATGATTAGCCTATAGAGACCTTTTATTGGTCACTCGTTAAAATAAATAGACTTTCTATTAAATTTTTGCTTTTTTTTAACTAAAGAATACCCTAAGGGCATACCCGGCACTGATGGTAGAGCCGGGTCTCTGTCTTCCGGGGAATACGGGTAGATCACCTCTCTGGGAGGGTCTCCGAACCCTGCTCTTGGTATTTAAAGTCGTGGGGTTCCTTCCGCCCTCTACGGGGGTATGGAAAACGTCCCCCTGTGTTCCCCGTCGGCTGGAGCCCTACATTGCCGTGTAACACCTTTACAAATAATATATATATATACCTATGTCCCAGCACCCCGCCAAAAAAAAAATAGCCAATTTTTATGTTTAATTTTTATTTAATTTTTTTATTTACATTTTCCGAACCAAAATTTTTACAAGGATTCCAAAATGTATTTCATTTCACTGTAGCTTTTGTGTTTTGAGATATGATTTTTTTTTTTTTTTTTTTTTTTTTTTTTTTTACAGTTTCCTCGGTAAAATTTTGCCAGAGATTCCAGCAATGTATTCCTTTTCCCGGTAGCCTGTTGTAGTTTTGAGATATGGATTGTGGCTCTTCTAGAGGTTATATCTATATATATATATATATAGAAGTATATATATATATATATATATATATATATATATATATATATTTATATATATATATATACATATATGTCTATATATATATATATATATATATATAGTGAAGAGAGAGGTAGAGAGAGATGTATAGATCTATATATATATATATATATATATATATATATATATATATATATATATATATATATATATATATATATATATATATATATATATATTATTATTATTATTATTATTATTATTTTATGGCGGTGTATGGCTACCTTGAAAGATGCACACTACATCATTGCCAATGCTTTTAAATAAAATATTTCAATTATATATATGTTTTTAAAAGTTTTAGTTGAATCGAGATTTTTCATGTCAAGCATTAGACGCTTTTTTTCACGCTGAACTGAATTTTAGATGTATAACCCAATTTTATGGCTGGCACCCCCCAGTATTCACTCTATTTAAGCTCCACCCTTTTACTTGTATTTTTAATAATGTTAAAGATAATGAATTCTCTTAAAGCTTGTTACCCAGCATGAGGGCTATGCCAACCTCATGGTCCAGAGTATTAAACCATTATCAAATGGGGTAGATGTGAAACCGTATCAATATATATATATATATATATATATATATATATATATATATATATATATATATATATATATATATATATATATATATATATATATATATATATATATATATATATATATATATATATATATATATATATATATATATATATATATATATATATATATATATATGTAGTATATATATATATATATATATATATATATATATATATATATAAAGATAGCATATGCTATATATATATATATATGGTCAGCCTCTAGAAGAAAGCCACACCATATCTCAAAATTTAGCAACAGCTACCAGGAAAGTGAACATTGCTGGAATGCCAAATACCCCAGTGAAAATGCAAAAAAATTATATTCAAAATTCACATACGCAAAGGAAGGAATATTTAATTCTGTGGCTCTGATAAGAAAATGTAAAATAAAAAAATAAAAAAAATTATTGTTAATACTTATAGTAATATGATTAGAAGGCCTATTTAGAGACCTATTATTGTTACTCGTTAAAATAAATAGACTTTCTATTAAATTTTTGCTTTTTTTTTTAACTAAAGAATAACCCCAAGGGTATACCGCACTGATGGCAGGAGTCGGGGTCTCTCGGCCTTCCGGGAACTACGGGGTAGGACTAATTCTTCTCCGGGGAGGGCCTCGAACCCCACTCTTTTTTGGTATTTAGTGTCGCGGGGTTCCTTCTCCTGTTCCTACGGGGTATGGAAACGTCCCCCCTATGTTCCCGTCGGCTCGAGCCTAAATTGCCGTGTAATACCACAAATATATTTATATATACTATGTCCCAGTTCCCCCTCCCAAAAAATAGCCAATTTTTATGTTTAATTTTTTTTTAATTTTTTTTTTTACATTTTCTGAACCAAATCTTACAAGGATTCCAAAAATGTATTTCATTTCACGTAGCTTTTGTAGTTTTCGAGATATGATTTTTTTTTTTTTTTTTTTTTTTTTTTACAGTTTCCTCGGTAAAAATTTTGCCAGGATTCCAGCAATGTATTCCTTCCGGTAGCTGTAGAAGTTTTTGAGATATGGATTGTGGCTCTTCTAGAGGCTGGCCTATATATATATATATATATATATATATATATATAAATATATATATATATATATATATATATATATATATATATATATATATATATATATATATATATATATATATATATATATATATATATATATATATATATATATATATATATATATATATATATATATATATATATATATATATATATATATATATATATATATATAAGTTTCAATCTACGTTCCGTACATTGATGAGCTTGACCCTATATTCACACACACGCACACGCACACGCACACGCACACGCACACCTACACACACGCACATGCACGCACACACACACACACCTATAGAACAACATACATACAGACAGACAACTCTCATTAACCAGTAACCACCCATAAAATTATACCAAGAGGTCTTGACATAATATCGTCGCTGGCGAAGTTATGAGGTGTAGTAGTATCACTGGTGCGATATCTGAGGAGGTACTTCTTGGAGATTAGGTAAAAGGCTGAAACTTGGTATACTTAGGAGGTTTAACGTAACATAGTCGCTAACGAAGTTATGTGCTGTAGTGGTATCACTGGTGTGATACCTGAGGAGCTAATTCTTGGAGATTAGGTAAAGGGTTGAAACTTGGTATACTTTGGTGGTTAACATAACATTATCGCTGACGAAGTTATGAGGTGTAGTGGTATCACTAGCGCGATATCTGAGGAGGTACTTCTTGGAGATTAGGTAAAGGGTTGAAACTTGGTATACTTAGAGGTGTTGACATAACATCGTCGCTGACGAAGTTATGAGGTGTAGCGGTATCACTGGCGCGATATCTGAGGAGGTACTTCTTGGAGATTAGGTAAACGGCTGAAACTTGGTATACTTAGAGGTGTTGACATAACACAGTCACTGACGAAGTTATGTGCTGTAGTGGTTATCACTGGTGCGAAACCTGAGGAGGTACTTCTTAGAGTTTAGGTAAAGGGCTGAAACTTGCTATACTTAGGGGGGTTAAAATAACTTCGTCGTAGCCGAAGTTACGTGATGTAGTGGCACAGATGGTTCGATACCTGAGGAGGTACTTCTTATAGATTAGGTAAAGGGTTGAAACTTGGTATACTTAGAGGTGTTGACATAACATCATCGCTGATGAGGTTATGTGGTGTAGTGATACAGACGGATCGATACCTGAGGAGGCACTTCTTAGAGATTAGATAAAGGGACGAACCTTGGTATGTTTATAGGTGCTGACATAACTTCGTCGTAGCCGAAGTTGTGTTGAAGTGGGTATATATAGTCTTCGATACTTGGAGGCATTTAGAGAAGGCAAAGGGATGAAACTTGTTATACTTAGAGGTGTTGACATAACTACCCCTCATTTGTATTACATCATCCAAAGATAATCCGTTTTCTAGAGGTTAAAGACTGACATTTCTATCTTCAAATCTCATTTTCTTTTTATCAACATCAACTAATATAAATTATTTTTCTGCAAGTTAGCTATCAATTTTAGTTTTCTATTTTTTTATTTTATAAGTTTCCTTCTACATTTATGTTTTTTTTCAATTTTTTATTTTAATTTTTAATTATTTTAATTTCAGAATCAAGGTGTCGCTTTTAATTATTTACTTTAAAAATTAATCTGATTTATAAACATTTCAAATATTAACTTGAACGCCAATCATCTAAATCATTCCTTACATTACACATTACATTACTACATTATTACTATCATTACTATTATCATTATCATCATTATTACTGCTCTTCGTTACCATTTGTATCCCTAAAATCTGTCGTCTGAGAGCCGCCACTGCATTTGCATTTTATTCATTTCATTTATTTTACTTACTATTTATTTTACTACTTAACATTTTATTGTCACATTATTTACATTACTAATACTAATTATTTATTCATCTGACTTCATCATTTTAACACTTAATTTATTTTATCATTTTGATTATTTTTCTGAAAGCAATTTTCATTATTGCTTAGAGCTTACATAGCATTGTTAAATTTTCATATTATTAACTTTTTCATTATTATCTATTTCTCATTATTCTTAAAATCTTGCGCAACAATTAACATTTATTACATTATCACTATATTGTTACTTATCACTAACACACTTGCTACACACATTTAATATCATTTTCACATCTTCATTTATCGACTTAGCATCAACCATCTTATTTAGACGATTTAAATGACTTGTTTTTGAACTTCTATTTATTTGTGAATTTATCTATCTCTAATTTATTTTAACTTTATTTATTTTTATTTATTTTAAATATAAATATACTTAAACATTCGAATTACACAAAATTATTTTACACTTTTTTATTAAATAACACTGAATATTACAACGCTCACATTTCTTCTCTTCTAATATTAATTAAATGATAGTATTAAAGAAACGCTAACACACTGTTTTGGTCGAAGAAGTTCTGAAGGGGCCCCTAGGGGCCCCACCCACTCTGTTATGTTTTATTGTTTTACTGTTTCAATTAATATGGAAATAACACATTTGTAAAAATATATTTATATATATATATATATATATATATATATATATATATATATATATATATATATATATATATATATATATATATATATATATATATGTTATTTATATATATATATATATATATATATATATATGTGTCAGAGTTAAGCTGTAAGGAGTCAATAGCAAAACTTGCATTTGACTTGCATAATGTATGTTACATCAAACATTATGCAAAGAATGGATCCCGAGAACGAATACTCCATGATCTTACTCGTATAATAGTTATAGCTTTAGTAGTAGCAGTAGCAGTAGCAGTAGTAGTAGTATTAATAGTAGTAGTAGTACTAGTAGTACGGATTCATCTATATGCTGTACACTGACTATTATATATCGTACCATGACGTAACAATTTATTAACTTGTTTAAAGTTATTATTTTAAAGGGACATGTTCACACACCAGAACCTATATTTAAACTAACCATTCCAACAACAAATCCCTTGTTCTTATATCGTCATAATAAATGACGTCACAGCATAAGAGGCTATGATTGGTTCATTACAACCAATCACAGTTACGGACGACAAATAAACATTAGATAAGAGGTATATGTACAAAGTCCACAACATTTTCAGTTTCACACTGTATGTCAGGGCATAAAGATGGCTCTCAATAGCTGATGATAGGTAATTATTATATACTGCTATTTATATTTATGACCTGAGTTGTTTGTTATTTATCATTCACACACGCGCACACATACGCAAGCACACACTATTATTCATATTATTATATAACTGTTTAACAAACATTTAATCAATGCTTCACTTAAACATATACTTTACGAAGAGACTTTTAATAAGTATTACAAAACATTATGCAATAATGATGTCTAACAGTTATCAAATTTTACCAATTTAAGCTTTAAGAATGAAAATAATTTTATGATATATCTATCTGCTATTGTAACATGATGCAATACCCCGTTCGTCACTCACACACACACACACACACACACACACACACACACACACACACACATATATATATATATATATATATATATATATATATATATATATATATATATATATATATATATATATATATATATATATATATATATATATATATATATATATATGGGTCAATCCATTTTTTCCGTACCGCTGATGGCCGCTCGATAATTTTTGAAAACTTTTATATTTTGCATGGCGTTAATGTTATCCCTGGCAAGTTCAAAACCACCATTCGTTTTTGTAGATTTACTCTGGTTGTAACAGGGTGAGCCAAAATGTTTGACCAGGTGGAGCAAAATTTATCACTTAATAGAGGTAACATTTTAAGTCATATCTCCATATTGGTAATTCTTATACCAAATTTCATAGAGAGTGATTTGTTAGGGATACTTTAAGGTACATTTGGCCTTTCCTTTTTTTTTTGGGAAAATAATATTTCACCATGAAATTGAATCCGAAATTAGTAAAATCGAAGAAATTTCCATTTTCGTGGGTGTATTATTAAAAGAAGGAAATAATTTAACGATATAAAATTTTGTGTGATGATACATACCAAAGTATGGTTTAACTTAAATCTTATTTGAAGTTTGGTAAATATTTTTAAAAAAAATTACAGGGTATCCAAAAATCAATTTTTCGGAAAATCGGTAACTTTGAACCTTAATATCTCTGATGGGGTAAGTGCTAAAAATCTGAAATTTTCACACATTATGCTACTACCATAGATGTTCCTTCACCTGCAATATTGACTTTGGTATTTGCTTGTTTTAAGAAATATAGCCATTCAAAATGCCAAAAAAAAATTTTTAAGTTGTGTTATGATAGCATACGTAGGCCTACTGTAATATAAAGTACCTATATTGTTAAAGTGTGTAAATATTATTATTATTATTAGAAATTATTAAAATTTATTGTCATAATTCTTTTTTTTTCAATTTTTATTTAGCATAAAACAATGAAAATAAAATTCATAATTTTGGAAAAATTCACGTTTGGAAAATGTCAATAAAATATAACTTAGACTTGTGTTTTTCTATCCAAATTAATACTATAACATTATTAAAATCTACTTAACATTTAAATTATAATTAAAATTAGTTTGGATAAACACAGACGTAATAATATTTAATGACCGTTTCTCCCCGACGCCACTGACCGGTTTTTCCCGAACAATTTTTTGAAATGAATTTTTAAAAATTTAAAATATTCATTTCGATATTTTTATTATTTTCATTATTCTATAACATTAAGGAAACTAAATGTGAGAAAAAACTATTAAGTAAAGATGTAAAGTAAAATTTCGATTTTCATGATTCATTAAAAACGGCGATTTTTGACCGATTTTCCCCCATTTTACGGTACCCATATTATATTATTATGATACATATATATTATATATATATATATTATTATTATTATTATTATATATATATATTATTATTATTATATATTACATATTATTTATATATATATTATTATTTATTATATTATATTACATATATATTATTATTATTATTATATATACATATTATTATTATTATTATATATATCGTATATATATTATTATGTTATTATTATTATTATTATTACATACACATTATTATTATTATTATTATTATTATTATTATATATATTATATATATATATATATATTATATATATATATATATATATATATATATATATATATATTATTATTATTATTATTATTACCATATTATTATATTATTATTATTATGATATATATATATATTACATATATATTAATATTATTTCATAAACAGTTTATATATATATATATATATATATATATATATATATATATATATATATATATAAATAAAAATATCACACACACAAACATTTTTTTTTATATAAAGAGGCCCGTATATATATTTTTTTATTTACAATCAACATGGTAAGAGCGACACAAGCACACTTCAAAATCTTAGCTTGCATAACTGAATTAATGTCGCGCTTTACATTAAATATTATTACGTCTGTGTTTGTCCAAACTAATTTTAATTATAATTTAAATGTTAAGTAGATTTTAATAATGTTATAGTATTAATTTGGATAGAAAACACAAGTCTAAGTTATATTTTATTGACATTTTCCAAACGTGAATTTTTTCCAAAATTATGAATTTTATTTTCATTGTTTTATGCTAAATAAAAATTGAAAAAAAAAGAATTATGACAATAAATTTTAATAATTTCTAATAATAATATTTACACACTTTAACAACAATATAGGTACCTATATTACGAGTAACTACGTATGTTATCGCAGAATTTAAAAAATTCTTTTGCATTTTAAACATGGAGAATTTTTAAAACAAGCAAATACCAAAGTCAATATTGCAGGTGAAGGAACATCTATGGTAGTAGTATAATGTGTGAAAATTTCAGATTTTTAGCACTTACCCCATCAGAGATATTAAGGTTCAAAGTTACCGATTTTCCGAAAAATTGATTTTTGGACACCCTGTAAATTTTTTTTAAAATATTTACCAAACTTCAATAATAAGATTTAAGTTAAACCCTACTTTAGTATGTACATCATCACACAAAATTTTATATCGTTAAATTATTTCCTTCTTTAATAATACAATCTAATAGTAAATGAATTTCTTCGATTTTTAACAATTTTTCGGATTCATTTTCATGGTGAAATATTATTTTCCCAAAAAAAAACAGGAAAGGCCAAATGTACCTTAAAGTATCCCTAACAAATCACTCTCCATGAAATTTGGTATAAGAATTACCAATATGGAGATATGACTTAAAATGTTACCTCTATTAAGTGATAAATTTTGCTCCACCTGGTCAAACATTTTGGCTCACCCTGTTACAACCAGAGTAAATCTACAAAAACGAATGGTGGTTTTGAACTTGCCAGGGATAATATTAACGCCATGCAAAATATAAAAGTTTTCAAAAATTATCGAGCGGCCAACTTCCATTATTTTGGTACGGAAAAAATGGATAGACCCATATATATATATATATATATATATATATATATATATATATATATATATATATATATATATATATATATATATATATATATATATATATATATATATATATATATATATATATATATATATATAGTATATATATATATATATGTCCAAAGTACACATATGTAAAAAAGACATCAGTATAATTCATCTATCCTTTATTATTATTATATGGAAATGTATTTAATTACTTTAAATAAGTTATTAATTACTGATCAGATGTAATACAACATATTTATAATAAATAATAACATTGAGAAATAATTATTGATTTAGAAAATACTCCTTTGGCTAGGTTTTAAAATTCGAGATATTTTAGGATCTAGCGAAAGCTACTCAAGCTGTTGATCCCAAGAGTACTGGAGCAAGACTGAACGTCTGAGTGGATATTCACTTCATATAAAGTACCAATCCGGATCTATTAGATGTTGCGTAATTACCGATACATTAGCTACTGACAGAATTTCACTAGAACTAGAATAATTAATTCACTAGATTTATAGTAGATCCCGTGAAGCCCAACGCGAGCGCACCCGTAAGCGTGCCCCAGCGCTGAGCCGACGCAGGCGCCCGCAGGCGCAATATTACTGCGCAGACGGGTAAATATTTTCTATATGAGATGTTTTAAACTTTTATTACATCAATTTGTATTTTCAAATAATCCTTTTTATATTATGAGTCGATCATTTTATTTTACTAAACATTTATATTTATTTATAGAAAAATTCTGTTTCACTAATAAAGTTTCTTGAAAAAACATTTAGTTTTTTGAAAGAACATTTTGTTTTGTAGAAAAACAATTTGTTTTATCTACCATAAAGCTATAACTCCATATGGCAATAGTGCAACTAGCCCCAAAGTGGCCCCATCCCCGACCCTCTTTCAGATACGCCTTTACTGTTTTACTGCTTTAGGGTATGTAAAAACATGTTTTACATATTCTAAAGCTGTAAATCCAAAGGGCAGTAGAGGAAAGAGTCCTGAAGTAATCCCTTCCCTAACACACTTTGTGGCACGTCTTTACGGCTTTACTGCTTAAGGGTCTGTAAAACATATTCTTACATATCCTAAAGCCGTAATTACATTGAGTTGTAGAGCAAATAGCCATGAAGTAACCCCTCCCCATCTCTCATTGTGGTGCGTCTTAACGGCTTTACTGCTTTAGGGTCTATAAAACATTTTTACCAACCTTAAAGCTGTAACTCAAGGTGGTAGAGAAATGGATCCGAAGTGGCCCCTCCTCCCCTTGGCGGTATGCCTACGGCTTTACGGTCTATAAAACATGATTTTATCGAGCCTAAAGCTGTAACTCAATAGGGAAATAAAGCAATTAGCCCTGGAAGAGTTCCCTCACTCCTCCTGATATATGCTTCGGCTTTAATGCTTTAATGCTTTACGCATATGGTACCCTAATACAACTCCTATTTTACCACCCATTTTTGTATAATATATATATATATATATATATATATATATATATATATATATATATATATATATATATATATATATATATATATATATATATATATATATATATATATATATATATATATATATATATATATATATATATATATTTATTTTTTTATATATATATATATTCAGAGTGTAAAATGGATGGGTCTCCTTTAGCCAATCGTGGTCTCGAGGTAACACTCTGGAGTACCATCTCAAGGGTAAGGGTTCAAACCCACTTAGGATATCTTTTG
The DNA here is from genome assembly GCA_015478945.1 of Trachelipus rathkii. Taxonomy (NCBI): domain Eukaryota; kingdom Metazoa; phylum Arthropoda; class Malacostraca; order Isopoda; family Trachelipodidae; genus Trachelipus; species Trachelipus rathkii. Next base: position 33,506 of record JABUQX010146850.1, on the reverse strand, counting down.
AATATATATATATATATATATATATATATATATATATATATATATATATATATATTATTATATATATTATATATATATATATATATAGAGGCAGAGTCCTTATTGTAAAATTATTTCACAATATTTGAAATCAAGAAACTAACGTTTGTTGATATTTAAAATATACAAGTCAAAAACAAATCTCGCTTTTATATCTTTTTTTATTACCTTACTCAACACTTTTAAAACTTTTTGATCATAAAGTTGGAGCTAGGATGTTGAAATAGTCTGTGACTCAATTCTCAATCTGGGAATATCTATTCCTAAAAATCCATTCCTAAATCCATTCCTAAATCTAGGAATCAATCTAGAATCTAGATTTGTTTCAAGAAATCCATTTTAGACTTCACGTTAGAAGAACGATTGAGAGAGGGAGAGAATGGTGAGGGATAGAGAAGGAGAAACTTTAGGGGTTTAGAGAGAATTAGAGTAGGGGATTAAAGAGGGTTTTGGAGAAAACGATCTTTTAAAAAGGGTTGGACCACAAGAAAAGTCGTTTGTTTGGGCCTGAGACCTGCTTAAGTAAAAAGCTAATGAAATAGCTCCCTTAAGTAGTATCGTATAGGCGCGAAAATTATATTAGAGATAGAAGTTTTATTAGAGAAGTGAAACATGATATAGTATATATTATTTTGACTATATTATATATTATATATATTATATATATTATATAATGTACAAAATTGTATACTGATTTTTTTTCTCCATTTTTAATTGTAAAATTTAAAAACAAAGACAGGTAAAAGATTAGACCTAGTGAGATAGACAAAAGGTGTTTCTCACATAGGATTTTTCCATCGCTGTGCAAAGGTAACAATTGTGAATTACTTTAAATAATAATAATAATAATAATAATAATAATAATAATAATAATAATAATAATAATAATAATAATAATAATAATAATAATAATAATAATTTGTAATATTTTATTGTTTTAAAAATAAAGATGTTTACCATATTTAATGAAATATTGTATTGAAATATATTTATTAATTATCTTTGATATATTTGTTAATTAATAATAATATTATAATTAATACTTTTATTATTTTTAATAAAGATATCGATTATAATATTGGAAAATTTTTGATATGATTAATGATATAAATGAACATTTTTATATTTGTTATAATATTGTTATATTGAAATACGACTAATGAATTTTTAATTACAGCTTAATTATTTTTTAAAATTATATGTAACTGATATCGTATTTCCCATTATTTTTTATTTAGGTTTTTATGGAGATCTTTTTAGAAGATCTGTTTGGATGATTTTGGAATTAGAAGGATAGGATGTAAAATAAAAGCCTCTCAAGAATTTGCCGCGTTTATTATCCTAAACTGGTGCTAGAGGAAATAATATATTCTCACCAGGCTGTAATCTTCTCACTTACGCAGCACCGAGTTAGTTTTGGTTGCAATGGTCATTGCCGTCTTCGCGTTATAAGTACCGAGATAGAGGCTAATTACGACTACAAAGACATAGGCCGTAAGGAACGGTTGAGGGATTACGCCTACACGAATCTATGGATTTCTTCTGTGTCTACAAGTGCCCATTGTATTCCGAGAGAGGTGACTTCTTTGTCACCAACAGATGATTCCGAATCCAAACCTTTGTCAAGCAATTAAAGGTGGAAAATCCATTAGAAGTACTGTAAGTACAGAAATTAATTTTCACACAAAAACAAATTTCACACTAAAGTTTAAATTAGATAGGAAACTATATGCAAGTGGTATGGGCTTATTATCACCTTTGGGTCTTAATAAGCAATTATGCTTCATTATGCATAAGTTTCAATAAATTAATAGAAATTACACAAAGAGTATATGTTTATCTTATCGCCTTTGGGCTTTAATATACGTTATACTTAATTTTGTGGGAATTTCCAAACACAAAAGGTGTTAAAATTTAAAGAAAACATATGTTATTGTTTTCCAAAAAATTACAAAACAAATTTTTACAAATGGGTGACAGGAAAATTCCCCATAATAGCTATTAGAAAAGAGCTACTTAATATAGAGTGTGAAAAGTGTGAAAATAACAAAACTTTTAGAAACATTTTTTTTAATATATAAAGAATATATTAAATTAAATTTTGATTAATGACATTATTGTCTTCATTTTGTATGTTTTTTTTTTTTTTTTAAAGGCAAAATTACTAGAAAAATAATACAAAAAATTGTTTAATTGCATTTTTTCTTGTATATGGTTCCTGAAGGAAGTTTTTTTAAGATATATATAGAAAAATTATGCAATTGACACCTGTAAATTAACTAATTAGGACTTGACTAATTAATTTTTTTTATTTGACTAAAAGGTAGTATAGAGTTAGAGAATCATTTATGTGAAAACCGTTTTTCTTAATTATCATTAGTTAATTAATTAGAGCTAGTTAAAGATTGATAAAATTCAAAACAGAAGCCAGAGAACCATAAATCTTCATAAGAAGATGTTATGTCAAAATATGTGTGTGCATGAATTGGTTAGATTCATTCAATAATATATGAATGAGACGTAAGAGTAAGGAGTATTCGGAGGGAAGGGAAAAAATCGGCACTGATATTGGAGTATCCGGAGGGAAGGGAGATTGTCATTGAGTGGGAGAATTGCAGGGGAAGGGATATCGCCTCCAGAGAGAGGGATTGAAGTCTTGGCCCAATTGATCCCCTTATTTCTTCGTTCACTTCTTTCCCCCACTCATTTCTTCGTTCATTTTTCTCCCTCATTTCTTTCCTTTCTCGTGCGGTATTATATACACACACAACACACACACATCTTTTATATATATATATATATATATATATATATATATATATATATATATATATATATATATATATATATATATATATATATATATATATATATATATATATATATATATATATATATATATATATATATATATATATATATATATATATTTTTTTTTTTTTTTATTTATTATATATTTATTAATTACTTTTTCATTATAATTATGCATTAATTATATTTGTCGTAACCCCGCGAATATTTACAGGTGGTAAAAATTTCGATTTTGTTTTTTTTTTATTATAATTATGCATTAATTACATTTGTCGTGGTCCCGCGAATATTTTCAGGTGGTAAAAAATTTCGGTTTTGTTTTTTTATTCCGTTTTTTTTAACCCGTTTTTTTTAAGAGTGGCTTAGGAAGCCAAGTGTTTTTTTTTCTTTTTTTCAGTGAAAATAAAAAAGTTTTTTTGAGTGAATTAAAAAATAAGTTTTTTTTCAATTATCGGAAATCCGTAATTTAGCAATAACATAATTAATAATTATCAAAGTAAGGTAAAACCTTTTGGGTTAGACCCCAGACCACCCAGTAAGGGTCACTAGGACCAAAGGTCACCAAAGGTCACGAAAGGTCACCAAAGGTCACGAAAGGTCACCAAAGGTCAAAAGGTCACCAAAGGTCACCAAAGGTCACGAAAGGTCAAATTGCCCAAATTGACCCAAAATACAGAAAATTATGTTATTTTTGATCTAAAACATTAGAAATTGTTTTCTTTGACCTAAAAAATAACAGAATTGTTATATTTAGTTACAGAAAAATTGGAAATTTATTTTACTGACCTGAAATATTTTAAAAATTATTCTACTGCAACAGAGATTATAAAAGCCACAATTTATAACAGAATTGGAAAAATAAATTTGTTGGTAAATAAATGGATTGATTCCAACTTAGAAAATATTTAATAGAAGAACATAGAACAACTTTGAAGAAGTTTGAAGAACAATAGTTCACCTTTGACAAATAAGTTGACCTTTAACATTTTAAGAACACACCCGACTAGAAAAAGGGGATAGCTGTTTCTTAATTAATTAATTACAGTACAGAGAATTAATTAAATATAATTATCAATAGAACTTTGATATTTTTTAAATAATTTTGAAAGAAAATTATTTTTATTTTTGAAAATAGAACTTTGATATTTTTTTTTTAAATAATTTTGAAAGAAAATTATTTTTATTTTTTGAACTTTGAAATTTTTAAATAATTTTGAAAGAAAATTATTTTTATTTTTTGAACTTTAAAATTTTTTAAATAATTTTAAAAGAAAAAAATTATTTTTATTTCTGAACTTAGAATCTAAAGTGATTAAATTTTAATTTTTTAAATTTAATAGTGATTAACTTTAAACAGTAATTAATAATTAAAATCGAATAAAATAATTTTAATTATTTAATTAAAAGTTAATACTGATATAAACTCTTTTGTTTGAGTTTAAATAGAACTTTACATATTTTCTTTGAACATAGAAAATTTTGGAAAATATTTGAAAACAGTTTGAATATTTTTGAAAACTTTGAAAAAATATTTTTGAAAACTTAGTGTTTTTTTTTTGAAAACTTTGAAAAATATTTTGAGACTTAGTTTTTTTTTTTGAAAATTTTAAAAATATTTTTAGATTTTTTTTTTTTTTTTTTTTATTTTAGAAACAGTTTGAGAACTTAGTTTTTTTTTTTGTTTTGATTAATTTAAATTAATTAACAATTAATCATGACTATGTTTGAACCAATAGTCTTTACCGTCTTCGTATTTTCTACATTGTTTCTCATTCTCTGTTACCTGGTTCAAAGGGCTATAGCCGGACCAGTTGACCCTAATGGAGCTTCAGGAGGAGCTGAAGGGGATAATAAGGACTTAGAAAATAATGATTCAACAGAGAACAAGGATGAGGACATGGATGATATCAATAAAGAAGACAATACAGAAGATGTTCATCAAGATGAAGAACATGATGTAACAGAAGTGAAGACTACTGATGGACAGAAAACAGAAGAGAATAAAGGAGCAAAACCCAAGATAAGGGAACCCACACAAAAGGATATGGGACTTCCTCCAGTATATCTACCTCCTTCTAACATTGATACAATGTCGTTAAACCCAAATCAGAGAACAGCTTGGGACTGGCATCAACCAGGAAATACAGAAAATACAGCAAGAATACCTAAGGTGCTCCAAAAGACAAATGTTTTGGACAATACCTTTAATATACATTTAAATGCATCGGGGGCCACTCCCCCTTCAAATAAAAAGAAGACTTATCCTTCCTGGAATGGCCAAACAGAAATATTTAACAATAGAAGTGAGTTTAGTGGAGCTTGGGGACAGAACCAAGCAAGTGATACTTTATATGGAGGACAACCTCAGAATCCGTGGGGGCCATCCCAAAATAATCCTTTGAGTATGCAGCCACCTCCTACAGGCTGGCAACAACCCCTTCCTACAATGCAACCTGGTTACCATCCATACCCATATGGACCCCCTTATGGAGGATATTATCCAAACGCTGCGTATACCCCTCCATTACCAGAATTAGCTAAAGAATTAAAATTGTATGGAAGAAATACCAAGACACAAGCTTGGGTAGGCATTAAATTTGAAGATTATCTTTCAACGTTGCAAGAGAAGATACGCACGTTAGGCCTAACTGAACGACAGAAAATAGACTATGCTAAGACTACAATCTCTTCTGATTTCTCATCAGAGGCCCGCCAATATATTCTTAAGGATAATAGCTTTTCTAGGTGCAAGACCCTAGAAGACTTTTTGATTCAATTAAAGATTTTTCTCAAACCGGACAAAGCCGAGACAATCTTCTGTTTATTGAAACAGTTCATGAAATTTCAAAGGAGACCACATGTAACTCTTACTGAATTCATGTTGGACTTGAAGAATCTCCTTTGGGAATATCAGAAAAAACTCATAGATATTGAGTTTTACTTCTCAACAGATAAATATCTTAATTATGACTAAGATTTTAGAGAGTATGGAAGAGCTCAGAGATCATAGAAGACTTAGAGAAAAGGTCTTAAAAGTCTTTAATCCAGACTTAAGTTTCGTAGAAATTTTAGAGAAACTTAGTCAAATAGAAGAAGGAGTCTTGTTCCAGACTAACCATAGAGCAGAACAAGATAGAAGAAATACAGCTAGAGTGTTCTATACAGAGAACAATAGCACTAATAATAGTGAAGTTAGAAAAGAAAGAACTACATACAACCCTTCCATGAGGAACAGAACCATGGAATGGGGTAATAAAAAGAATACTTCTAAATTTACAGGAAAAAGAACAAGCCCTTCTCCAAATATAAGACTTAATAAGGGAGTAGTTAAGAAACTCTCCAGTAAAGAGATAAAGTCAATGGACTATTGCCTAAAATGTGAATCTTTAGGTCATCATTCTCGAAACTGTGGTTGGAATACCACATATTGTAGAGTATGTAGAAAGTTCCATGCCCGGGGTTCGACGTCTAATTGCAAGAATGCCCCTGTATGGATACCTAATGAAAATGAAAATAATATGGTAATACCATATAATAACCCCACTGATTTTGATAATGGGGTCAAAGCTCGAAGAGTCGAGATCAAGAATGATTCAAATACTAGAAAGTCAAACTCTTACTCAAAGAATGAGCGTAGCTATCAAGGTAAGAGTCCCAAGAAAACAACCAGAGTTCACCTGATTTCTAATCATCAAGCGGATCCAGAACATGAAGAAATATCTGGAGCTGAAGATGAAGAAGAAGAGAACGAACAGTTTTTCACACCAGATCTCTCTACAAGAGAACCAAATTTTTGATTCCAGGCAAAGATTTAAATGAAGAAATGGTAAATAGGACAGTAATTAAAGAAAATACTTCAAGCTTAAAGAAGAGAGGTGTTATAGTAACCTCTAGCTTCTTTGGTGTAGGAATTAGACCCCCAAAATTGGGATGTCATTATTTTTTGTCAATATTTTTGACTCCAACAAAAGGTCAGAACGAGGTTAAAGTTCATAGCCTACTAGATTTAGGGAGCACAACCTGTTTGATTTCGTTGGATAGATTAAAGGAAATAGAAAGAGAAGGAAGATTTAAACTGTCTCTTAAAGAAGCTAGTATTATAGTTCAAGGGATTGGAACTCAGATGATCCACCCCATAGGAGAAGTTGATCTACTTCTAAGACTACACCAACAGTATTACCCAGTTACCTTTTTAGTGTGTAAGACTGGAAGCACTGGAGCTTGGAATGGAATTCTATTAGGTACAAGTATTTTAGCTAATCTACCTATAACAATAGACCTTTCTTCATCGCAATTGAATCTTAAAGAAGAGGATAACGAAATAAAAGTTAAAATCTTTGCCAAGTTAGGAAGTTATTTTCTCATGAATCAATATGAAAAGATAACTAAGAAAGATAGAATGATTAATAATCATAGAAAAGATTTCATAGATAATTCCAATAGGAATGATAAGTTTAAAGTAAATAATTACAGTGATAACTGTAAACCAGTAATTAATAGAGGCTCAAGTGAAAAGCCTACACAGAGATTAATTAATAAAGGCTCATTGGAAAAGCCTACAAAGAGTATTATTACTAAAGGCTCATTGAAGAAGCCTACTAAGATAGAAATAAATAAAAATTCTGTTGTTCTTCAAGAGAACAAAGAAAATTCACAACTTCCTCCAGTAGAGGAAGGACCTTTAATAGCAGACGAAGAAATAGAAGTTCAATTGTTATTAATAGAAGAAACAATGGCACCTGCTCAATCTTATGGCTATTTGAAAGTCAGACCTGAGAGTAAAGAAGATTTGAGACTGGAAAAGAAGTGTTTAATAACACCTGCTTTTTCCTTAGGGCCATTATATTTTGCAAACTCTGTATGCCCAGTAAGAAATAATGAAGTTATTTTGAGTTATATTAATCTAAGTGACAAACCTTTTTATTTAAGAAGAAATAAAAACATAGGGAAGTGTCATCCGATTTTAAAAGTTAATAAAGAATATTTTAATAAAACTGCTATTGCTACAGAGAATAAGCAGATAGGATCTACTTGTATAGTAACCTGCTCAGAAAATTTATCAGATAAACAGTTGAAAAATGCATACAGAGAGATTATAACAGATAATTTAAGTAAAGAAGAAGCAGATGTTTCTATTTTACAGAAACCTGAGCATTTAGAAGAACTTTTAGAGTTGTTAATAGAATACAAGGACGTTATTGCTCTAGATGATGATGCAGTTCCTGTGTGTCCTATACAGAAGTTTGAAATAGAACTTACTCCAGATGCTCCAAAGATCATTTTCAGAAAACAGTATCGTCTCCCACATCGCTACTTGGAAGACATTGATAATTTTACAGATGCAGCTTTAAAGAAAGGATATATTAACCCTTTCAACGCTCTCGGGACATATATGTCCCACAAGAAAATAAAATTTCATTTTGGGACAAATATTACCCAAAAAACATAGTATTATAAGGCTTACCGACATTTAGAGTTCTGTTCGGTGCCAGACGTACGATTTGAGCGATATTTGAAAAAAAATTATCGTACCTACTACAGGTAGAACGTACTTGTTTCTGCAAAAGTCAACAAATGTAATGCTTGAAGTAAGTTTTTAATTGCTTTTTATTTAGTGTTTTTTCATGAATATACTAAAATCATGTGTGTAACATGTGTTTAATGTTTCAAGAGTTATATAATAGAATTTATAATTGTTACGTTTTAGGATATAGCTAAAAAATACTTCATGGTACTATATTGTCCCTTCCGCGTTTATTCCTGGGATATAATTGTCCCTGTCGCCCAGTATAAATTAACATTGCAGTAATTTTTTTTTAAATTCGGCATGTAAAAATAGCAATAAACACACATTCACACACACAATATATATATATATATATATATATATATATATATATATATATATATATATATATATATATATATATATATATATATATATATATATATATATATATATATATATATATATATATATATATATATATTAGTGCCTATATATTACTGATAAGAATAGACCAGCAAGATACAGCAAAATTTCATCACTATTGGAAGAATATGAAGAGTTTTCATCAGACGACTATTTATCAGGGGAATCTGAAAATGAGTCGAGCTCACAGGAAGATGAAGACAGTGATATTGAAGATGAAGCATCTGCACTCTACAGTATTGGAAAATGAGTCAGAGTGGTCTGAAGTTAATTCATCTTTTGTTCCAAAATTTACAATTCCTAACAAAATAAATGGGTTTGTACTTGCTGATATCAACAGGTCATCAACTGTTTTGGATATATTTTTGAATTATTCCCTAGAAGTTTGTTAATTTTCATTTCACAGTGTACAAATAAATGAGTGGTTAAAATTATATGGGGAAGAAAAAGACTTTTCAGTTTCTCCAACTAGCGTTGGAGAAATAATGATTATTTTGAGGATTTCCATTATAATGGGTTATGTCAGACTGCCAAAAATGGAAATGTATTGGTCTCTGAAGCAATCAGTAGGTAATATTGCTATCAAAAATGCAATGTCAATGGATATAGCAAGATTGCTTCTGTCAAAGTTATATTTCAACTGCTCTCAAAAACATGCATGGGTAATTTATAATGATATACATTATAAAAAAAAACTCCATTTTCAACATAACTAATTGATTTAGGAGAAGAGCTTATTGAGAAAGGGAAATCTGAGGAAGACATTAGTAGAAAGAGAAGCTTTGGGAGACCCTCAGAAAATTTAAGTTTATGAAGCATTTTGAAGCAATTTCCCAATAGAAGGAGAAACGAGGTGGAGATGTGCTAGATGAGACCAAAGAAAAATAGAAAAAAGGACAAAGACAATTTTTACTGAGAATGCTAGGGTTGTTTCTATGTAAACTGTTTTATTCCATATATATATATATATATATATATTATATATATATATATATATATATATATAAATAAAAAATATTATATACATATATATACCGTATATATATATATATATATATATATATATATATATATATACCGTATATATATATATATATATATATATATATATATATATATATATATATATATATATATATATATATATATATATATATATATATATATATATAAAAGAATAAAGAATAGGTTTATTTTCAAAATGTCCTAGTATAAAGTTTAGGTTTATTTTCAAAATGTCCAAATTATATTCATCTATATACTAGTTATTATAGATTTTTTTTGTGAGGATTAATTTTTTTATTTGAATAAAATTTGAGCGAACTTTGTTTCAGAACCTTCTTATGAAAAGTAAGTGTAAAAATTGCCAATAGTTCATTCACAAAATATTTTGATATGGAAGTAAATAGCACTAAAGGGACACTTTAGTCCCACATAATAGTGCTAGTGGGACACTTTAGTCCCACTTTATAGTGCTAGTGGGACATATATGTCCCATCAAAAATTTTAATGATAGGATGAAACCACGAATTTGGGGAAAACATATGTTTATGTACTCATCAAAAGATGCAGGAAAACCATTTGTTCAAGTTTCTAAACTAATCCTGCAAAAGTCGCGTCGAAAGGGTTAAAGCTTGCTATTCGCCACATAGTTCACCTCTATTGGTAGTGGCCAAAAAGAACTCTAACAAACCAAGAGTCTGTATAGACTATCGGTATTTAAACTCTTTCAGCGTCCCAGATGTGTACCCATTGCCCTCAATAGACGAGATATTTTCGTCCCTAGGAGGTAGTACCATTTTTACTAGCTGTGACTTGATAGATGCTTACCATTCCCTCGAAGTCGAGGAGGAAACACAGAAATTAATGGCTTTCCGTACAAGGAAAGGATTATTCTGCCCAACCAGATTATTATTTGGGCACCGAAATGCCCCAAGTACCTATGCTAGGACAATGCAAGTCGCGTTGAACCATTTATTAGGACCTATTGCCCAAGTGTATTTAGATGATGTCTTAATCATGGGTAAAAATAAGGCAGAACATTTTGAAAACTTAAAGAAAGTTTTTACTGCGTTTAGAGATAATAAATTAAGAGTTAAATTGACTAAATGTCATTTTCTACAAACTTCAGTTTTGTATTTAGGATTTAAAATAGGAAGAGACGGAATTTCACCAGATCCAGCGAAGATAGAATCGATGAAGAGTTTCGTCCCTCCAACAAGTGTTAAAGAAACACAATCTTTATTAGGATTTTTCAGTTATTTTCGCTTTTTAATTAGTGACTTTGCACTAATTGCGAAACCATTATATAACTTAATAAAAAAGAATGTTAAGTTTGAGTGGAAGGAAGAACACCAAAAAGCATTTGAGCTCTTAAAGGAGAAATTGGTTGTTCAACCTCAGTTAACTTTCCCAGATTATTCCAAGCCATTTTTTATAGGTACAGACGCCTGCGACTATGGAATAGGGGGAGTTCTTTATCAAATGTCGGACGATGGCAAAGAAAAGCCATTGTCCTTTGTTTCAAGAGTGTTAAGAGGCAGTGAACTCAACTATGATATTATTGAAAAGGAATGTTTAGCTGTTGTCTTCTCACTACAGAAGTTTAAAAATACGGTGTTTGGTTATCCCATCACCATATTAACTGATAATCAACCTCTTTGCTTTATATTTCGTAATAAGCAACAAACGGGTCGGCTAGCCCGCTGGAATTTGTTTGTGAACAGTTTTTCGCCAACTATAAAGTATAAGACGGGAAAAACTAACATACCGCCTGACTATTTGAGTAGGCACCCAGCAAAAGCTCCAAACGTTTATTTTTTCAAAGGAGAAAAGAAACCGATGTTACCAAGAAAAGATTTTATTTTAACAAAAGAAACTTTTAATAGGGAACAAGAGAATTGCCCTAGATTAAAAGAATTAGTTAAGTGGGCTAAGGAAAACCCTAAAACTTATCCACATATTTTCCATAAGAAAGTATTGTACTATGCAACTAGAAAGGAACCTTATGTAATACAAGTACCAGATAGCATGATCTACTCAGTTATAGATCAGTGCCATTCTTCACTTGGAAGTGGGCATGGAGGACAGCAGAGGACTGAAAAACGAGTTAGAGAAAGATACGTTTTTCCTCATCTAAGTAAGTTAGTAAAGGAGTACTGTTCTCAGTGCGTATCCTGTGCTAAGGTTAAAGGTCCTAGGCCTCCAAAAGCTGAAATAAACAGATGGCCTCTTCCTTATACTCCGTTTTCTAGAGTACATGTGGATAGTATAGGTAAACTTCCCACATGTTCAGTTTCAGGTGCCAAACACATTCTCGTATTCAGAGATGTTTTGACAAGATATTGCGAATTAGTCGCTTGTAAATCAAGAACAAGCCAAGAATTTGCTCGAGCTTTACAAGAAAGAGTAATATGTCGGCATTCGAGCCCAGAAATTTTAGCCTCGGATAATGCCCCAGAATTTACCTCAGCTGCCTTCAAAGAGCTATGTAAAGCTTGGAGGATAAAAAAGGTTAATATTCTGCCCTACAAACCAAGTCAAAATGGTGTAGTTGAAAGATTGAATGCGGATATTGAAAATTTCCTCCGTCATTTTGTAAAGGACAATCACAGAGATTGGTCAAAATACTTATCTTTTGCTCAAATAGCAATTAATACATCGTATAATAGATCCATTGGATCATCTCCACATTTTGTCCTGCATGGATATATAAAGAGACTTCCCTACGAGATGCCTGATTATGTCTCTCCATTTACAAATAAATCGGAAAATAGAAAATTCATATCAGATGAGGTAGATGTCGTAGTGGAAAGAATGGAAGCAATAAGAGATTTAGCTAGAGAAAATCTAGAAAAGAAACAATTAAAGCTATGGAACAGCAACACAAACATGCCACTCAAAGAGAATTGAAAGTGGGCGATTATGTTTTTGTAAATGCTGTAAAGAAACCAGAACAGAGTTCTAAATTGAACAAAAGATTTGAAGGTCCTTTTATTGTAAATCAAATAAAGGAGCCAAATAAGCTTATGCTTTCGTGTTTAAATTCAACGAAGTTATTTCCGGTTCACCGGGATAATGTAAAGATAATTCCAGTAGAAAAGATTACAGAATCTCATTTTTCATTTGATAATGATGAGATTTGGAATCCAGATGCAATTCAAGAAACATTGGATTCCCCGAAAGTTACAACAGAAAGAACAAGTATGGAATCTGAAGAAGTAGATCGACAGGAAGATGATCAAGAATCTCCAACCACTTCTTCTTGGATTCCTCCTAATTTTTATGATGAACAAAATGTTCTACCAGAGGATTCACCACAAGAACAACAGAATCCTGTAGAAGAAACACAAACTTCTTGTAACCAGAGAATACCTGATACTCCTCAAGGAAGTAGATTGATGAATTCTACTCCACAAACAAGAACTCAAGTAAGAGGATATAGACCGTCTCTATCACCAATCAGACAAGAGGATTCATATATTTCAGACAGTTCTGAACAAGAGGAACAGCCTGTCATTCCAGAAGTACAAGAGGATGCTTTGGTAACACCACTTACAGATGGAACTGTAGGGGATAATGTGCCAAGTTCCGCTGAAACACTTCCCAAAGATGATGAGGTAACACCTCCAGAAGAAGTTATGGATTTATCAACATCTGAAGGCACAAGAGATGATAGGAAAGAAGATCCGTCGTATAGACCTCACCAGCAATTCAGAGGTCCGAGGGATGTGGAACCAAGAGTTACAAGAAGTCAAACAAGACAAAGAGAACATGAATCTCTTCAATCTCTACCACCAAGAACGGAAGAAGCAACACAAGAGTCTTCTGAAACAGCAGAATTACAGAGACCTCCAGTTGTTTTGCCATTAGAGATGACTAGAAGAGGAAATAGACTTTACTATTTGCCTCCTAAGAGTTAAAATCTCTTAGATTGTATAAAATTTTTGTAAATAAATATTTTATTTTATTTTATTTGTGTTCATAACCTTTAGGTTTAAGTTTGTATTATGTCATATCACACAAAATACACAATTTTACACTTTTCTATTCATCATCATTTAGTATAAGTTTCCATATTTTTATTATGTCCGTTACGAATTCGGATAAATTTTTTTTTGCCCCCAGGGGTCAGTCTTTTCTTTTGAAACTAAAAAACCCATAAAAAAATAGAAAAATTTTATTTTACGATACGTTTATATACTTTTATTTTTTATTAGTAACATGTTTTTATTATTATTTTTTATTTTAAAAGAAAACAAAATAAAAATCGAAAAATTTCGTTTTAATATTAGAATAATAAAAATATAATCAGCTTGTTAATATTAAGAATTTTATTTTAATTAAGTATTAGCCTTAAGCTATATAATTAGCTTGCTTTTATTTTTAATTTTGATTTTAATTCAGAATTAGCCTTATGCTATAATTAGCTTTGATTAATATTAATTAGCCTGATCAGCTTTTATTAATATTAATTAGTATAATCTTTTAATTTTTAATTTTTAATTTTAATTTTTAATTTCATGATAATCAGAATGCTACAATTTTAAGTTTTTACTTAAAGCTTCTTTAATTTTAATTTTCATTTTAATTATAATCAGAATGTTGAAGATTACTTATCTTTAGTTTTATTATCCAAGATCCAATAAATTTGATTTCATTTATGAAGTTCATTTTATTTTAATTATTTGATTTTATTAATTGAATTTATTATCAGAAACATATCAAACTTGATTCCAATTTTAAATTTTAAAAATTAACGTAACTCTAGTATAATCATAGGTAACTTTAAAAAGAATTTAATAATTTAATTAATTATTTTAATTTTACTTTAATAAAACGGCGACCTCATTTATTAAATCGAAGTAATAATCATTTCAGACTAAAATGAAAATGTTACGTCCAGTTTTTGCATTACTTCTTTTACCTGCAGTCTTATCCATCTCCACTAACATTAATGAAGAAACAAGAGTACTGCATTTTGTATCACTCCGGTGAAGTAAACTTTATAGAAGGATATCTTGACTTGATTGTATCTTTAGAATGCCCATCAGAAATTAAAACTACTATTTTTAGAACCACTAAAATGATAGATACTTTAAAAGATAAATTTTTACCTGCGTTTAATGATAATTTTATTAATATTTCCATAAATCAGCGAGCACATAAATGGGAATTTCAACTCATTAAAATTAGAACTAAAGTAATATCCCTTAAATTAGCTGAAATTAAAAGCTTACCATGGGTTCACTCCCAAACTAGATATAAAAGAGCTGCTTTCGAATTGGGAGGAGATATTCTTAATATTTTATTTGGTACCGCTACTGATAAACAAATTAAATTTTTGAGAAAAAAGATAAATATATTAGGAAACTTTGCGAGTACTTCAAATTTATTAGTTAATGAACTTAAAGAACAATTAAAGTCAAATACCCGAACATTAACAGAATTTCAAATTAACTTACAAAAATTAATTGAATACCAAAACAGATCACTAGCAACCCACAACATACTTAATCAACTAGGTAGTATCAAATCATTACTTACATTAGTTGAACATTCAGTTAACAGTATTACAATGATACATCAATTAGTTATCACCTCATTGCAATTAGCTAAAAACAAGATAACTAATGACCAACTTTATTCACCCATCTTTTTGTTACCATATATACTAGAAATGACACAAACTACTAAATTACATCCTATTATACCATTAGAAGCAACAACATATCATTCATTTTTGACATACTCATGGACTATAAAATCAACCACTAATCCATTTGAATTAATTACACTAATTCCATTCATTTCAAATGAGAAATTTATTTCATATAAACTAATTCCATTCCCAACATTCATTCCATTTAATGAAACATCCGTTCGAATAATGTATAATACACCAAATAATTACCTTTTCGTTAATTATGGTCAAAGGAAATATACTTATTTGCGAAATTCGGTTCACGACTATTGTCGCAACATAGGGAAAACAGCGGTTTGCCCTCAATCACAACCTTTTACATCCATTGATGACAAAACATGCTTGCTCTCGCTTCTGCTTAACTATACTACTAATTTCTCGTCATGTCCTATAACTATCTTTAAATCTAAAGAACCCTTCACAGTAACCCTAGGACATTTCACTATTATATCTTTTGCAGAAAAAATTAGAGCTTCCATATCCTGCGAAAGACCCCATTCCGTACAGCATATAAATAATTT